>JACTAT010000032.1:8756595-8820381 GCA_014526335.1 Chrysaora quinquecirrha
CTTTTTGGCCATCATGGCGGCTGAAAAAGGTATCGCGTTTCAAGCTGCAATAAAATTACCAAAAAAGATATTCAGATAGAACTTTTTGCGCTTTCTGTAATCTTCAGGGTCCATACTTTTCAAATTTTGTCAAAAGAACCCAATAAACATGTTTGAAAGTGAAAAAATCGACCTTGAAAAAGTAGCACTTTTTGGCCATCATGGCGGCTGAAAAAGATATCGCGTTTCAAGCTGCAATAAAATTACCAAAAAAGATATTCAGATAGAACTTTTTGCGCTTTCTGTAATCTTCAGGGTCCATACTTTTCAAATTTTGTCAAAAGAACCCAATGAACATGTTTGAAAGTGAAAAAATCGACCTTGAAAAAGTAGCACTTTTTGGCCATCATGGCGGCTGAAAAAGGCATCGCGTTTCAAGTTGCTATAAAATTACCAAAAAAGATATTCAGATAGAACTTTTTGTGCCTTCTGTAATCTTCAGGGTCTAAACTTTTAGAATTTTGTCAAAAGAACCCAATAAACATGTTTGAAAGTGGAAAAATCGACCTTGAAAAAGGAACACTTTTTGGCCATCGTGGCGGCTGAAAAGGCATCGCGTTTTAAGCTACTAAAAAATTACGAAAAAAGATATTCAGATAGAACTTTTTGTGCTTTCTGTAATCTTCAGGGTCCAGAATTTTAGAATTTTGTCAAAAGAACCCAATGAAAATGTTTGAAAGTGGAAAAATCGACCTGGAAAAAGGAGCACTTTTTGGTCATCCCGGCGGCTGAAAAAGGCATCGCGTTTCAAGCTGCTAAAAAATTACCAAAAAAGATATTCAGATAGACAGTTTTGCGCTTTCTGTAATCTTCAGGGTCCATAATTTTAGAATTTTGTCAAAAGAACCCAATAAACATGTTTGAAAGTGGAAAAATCGACCTTGAAAAAGGAACACTTTTTGACCATCATGGCGGCTGAAAAAGACATCGCGTTTCAAGTTGCTATAAAATTACCAAAAAAGATATTCAGATAGAACTTTTTGCGCTTTCTGTAATCTTCAGGGTCCATAATTTTAGAATTTAGTCAAAAGAACCAAATGAACAAGTTTAAAAATGGAAAAATCAACCTTGAAAAAGGAACACTTTTTGGCCATCATGGCGGCTGAAAAAGGCATCGCGTTTCAAGCTGCTAAAAAATTACCAAAAAGGCTATTCAGATAGAACTTTTTGCGCCTTCTGTAATCTTGAGGGTCCATAATTTTAGAATTTTGTCAAAAGAATCCAATGAACATGTTTAAAAGTGGAAAAATCGACATTGAAAACGGAACACTTTTTGGCCATCATGGCGGCTGAAAAAGGCATCGCGTTTCAAGCTGCTATAAAATTATCAAAAAAGATATTCAGATAGAACTTTTTGTGCTTTCTGTAATCTTCAGGGTCTAAACTTTTAGAATTTTGTCAAAAGAATCCAATAAACATTTTTGAAAGTGGAAAAATCGACCTGGAAAAAGGAGCACTTTTTGGTCATCCCGGCGGCTGAAAAAGGCATCGCGTTTCAAGCTGCTATAAAATTACCAAAAAAGATATTCAGATAGACAGTTTTGCGCTTTCTGTAATCTTCAGGGTCCATAATTTTAGAATTTTGTCAAAAGAACCCAATAAACATGTTTGAAAGTGGAAAAATCGACCTTGAAAAAGGAACACTTTTTGACCATCATGGCGGCTGAAAAAGGCATCGCGTTTCAAGCTGCTAAAAAATTACCAAAAAGGCTATTCAGATAGAACTTTTTGCGCCTTCTGTAATCTTGAGGGTCCATAATTTTAGAATTTTGTCAAAAGAATCCAATGAACATGTTTAAAAGTGGAAAAATCGACATTGAAAACGGAACACTTTTTGGCCATCATGGCGGCTGAAAAAGGCATCGCGTTTCAAGCTGCTATAAAATTATCAAAAAAGATATTCAGATAGAACTTTTTGTGCTTTCTGTAATCTTCAGGGTCTAAACTTTTAGAATTTTGTCAAAAGAATCCAATAAACATTTTTGAAAGTGGAAAAATCGACCTTTAAAAAGGAACACTTTTTGACCATCATGGCGGCTGAAAAAGGCATCGCGTTTCAAGTTGCTATGAAATTACCAAAAAAGATATTCAGAAAGAACTTTTTCGGCTTTTTGTAATCTTCAGGGTCTAAACTTTTAGAATTTTGTCAAAAGAACCCAATAAACATGTTTGAAAGTGGAAAAATCGACCTTTAAAAAGGAACACTTTTTGACCATCATGGCGGCTGAAAAAGGCATCGCGTTTCAAGTTGCTATAAAATTATCAAAAAAGATATTCAGATAGAACTTTTTGCGCTTTCTGTAATCTTCAGGGTCCAGAATTTTAGAATTTTGTCAAAAGAACCCAATGAACAAGTTTAAAAATGGAAAAATCGACCTTGAAAAAGGAACACTTTTTGGCCATCGTGGCGGCTGAAAAGGCATCGCGTTTTAAGCTACTAAAAAATTACGAAAAAAGATATTCAGATAGAACTTTTTGTGCTTTCTGTAATCTTCAGGGTCCATAATTTTAGAATTTTGTCAAAAGAACCCAATGAACATGTTTGAAAGTGGAAAAATCGACCTGGAAAAAGGAGCACTTTTTGGTCATCCCGGCGGCTGAAAAAGGCATCGCGTTTCAAGCTGCTAAAAAATTATCAAAAAAGATATTCAGATAGAACTTTTTGCGCTTTCTGTAATCTTCAGGCTCCATAATTTTAGAATTTTGTCAAAAGAACCCAATAAACATGTTTGAAAGTGGAAAAATCGACCTTTAAAAAGCGCGATATTTCTTGCAATTTAGGAGGCCAAAAAGACCTCCCATTTCAAACAGCCAAAAAATATCCAAAAAGGCAATTTAGAAACAACACCCGGTGCGTTTTATTATCTTCAGGGTCTGTATTTTCAGAATAACATTGAGAGAGCTTAATATAATAGAAGTTTAGTGGAAGAATCGACCTTGAAAAAGCACCACTCTTCTCGCCATTTTAGAGGCCAAAAGACCTCCAATTTCAAATATCCAAAAAACATCCAAAAAGGCAATTAAGAAACAACTTTTGATGCCTTTTATGATCTTCCAGGTCTATATTTTCAGAAAAACATTGAGAGAGCTCAATATAATAGAAGCTTAGTGGAAGAATCGACCATGAAAAAGCACCATTTTTCTCGCCATGTTAGAGGCCAAAAAGACCTCGCATTTCAAACAGCCATAAAATATCCAAAATGGCAATTTAGAAACAACTTTTGATGGTTTTTATGATCTTCCGGGTCTATAGTTTCAGAATAACATCGAGAGAGCTCAATATAATAGAAGTTTAGTGGAAGAATCGACCATGAAAAAGCACCATTTTTCTCGCCATGTTAGAGGCCAAAGAAGACCTCGCATTTCAAACAGCCAAAAAACATTCAAAAAGGCAATTGTGAAACAATATTTGATGCTTTCTATGATCTTCCAGGTCTATAGTTTCAGAATAACATCAAGAAGGCTCAATATAATAGAGGTTTAGTGGAAGAACCGACCTTGAAAAAGCACCACTTTTCTCGTCATCTTGGAGGCCAAAAAGACCTTCCATTTCAAACAGCAAAAACACATCCAAGAGGGCAATTTAGAGAAAACATTTGATGCTTTTATGATCTTCAGGGTCTATATTATCAGAATAAGATCGAGAGAGCTCAATATAATAGAAGTTTAGTGGAAGATTTGACCTTAAAAAAACACCACTTCTTTCGCCATGATGGAGGCCAAAAAGACCTCGCATTTCAAACAACCGAAAAACGTCAAAATAGGCAATTTAGTAACTGCTTTGTATGCTTTCCGAAATCATAGAGTCTACTCTTAGAGAATCAACTCAAAAGAATCGGTTTCAGGTCTTGGAGAACGGCACAATTTTTTAAAGGAGCTGATAGATGTAACACAAATATTCCAGAGTTTAAGCCTCCATTTTGCATCTTTCCATTCCAGATTTCAGTTTATTTACAAACAGTATTATTTACAAGATAAACATAAACAAAAACAAACTCACCATCTCAGTCTATATGATTTCCCTTTAACTCTGGGACACCAAGAGTAATTGCCATAAGATATAAATATTACTATAAAATGTCCAGTTTAAAATGGTAAAGTTTGGAATAAAATGTTCCATATCTTTAATTCTTTTTCTCAACCATATTCCATCAAACCATCAACCAACTTTACATCAACATAACATGAAATCTCTTGTCTTCATTTTCTGCAAAATATAAGTAACAGAAGAATATAAATCTCAGAAAAATGGCTTCGACTTGTAGTCAACCACCCTCTCTATTAAGCCTCCTCTCTATTAAGCTTTCTCTCTATTATGCCCTCTCTCTATTACGCCCTTGCCCCCTCTCTATGAATTCCCCTCTCTATTAAACCTCCCTCTCTATTAAGCCTCCCTCTCTATTAAGCCTTCTCTCTATTATGCCCTCTCTCTATTAGGCCCTTGCCCCCTCTTTACAAATTCCTCTCTCTATTAAGCCTCCCTCTCTATTAAACCTCAATCTCTACTAAGGCTTCTCTCTATTATGCCCTCTCTCTATTACACCCCTTGCTCCCTCTCTACTAATTCCTCTCTCTATTAAGCCTCCCTCTCTATTAAACCTCAATCTCTATTAAGCCTTCTCTCTATTATGCCCTCTCTCTATTACACCCCTTGCTCCCTCTCTACTAATTCCTCTCTATATTAAGCCTCCCTCTCTATTAAGCCTCCATCTCTATTAAGCCTTCTCTTTGTTACCTCCTCTCTCCAGTAAACCTCCTCTCTACTAATTCCCCTCTCTATTAAGCCTCCATCTTTTTAAGCCCTCTCTCTATTAAGCCTTCTCTCTGTTACCTCGTCTCTCCAGTAAACCTCCTCTCTACTAATTCCCCTCTCTAGTAAGCCACCATCTCTATTAAGCCCTCTCTCTAGTAATCCACAATCTCTATCAAGTCCTCTCTCTATTAAGCCCCCACTCTATCAAGCGTCAATCTTTGTCAAGCCCCCCTCTAGTTAACCTCTCTCTCAATTAAGCTTCCTCTCTATAAAGACCTCTTTTTAGTAACTCTCCTCTATCTCAAGTGAGCCTCTTTTTTATTCAGCTCTTCTTCTAAACTGGGATTAGGCTAGCCTCTTTTTAATCAGTCAAAGCCTTAAGACCAGATGAGTAAGCATCTCTTTCTTCGAGCTCCTTTATGAAACCAGTGTGCATTCCATTTAACCTACACCGGAGATCTCCGGCGTGGAGCTGGAGTCCAAAATTTTATTGGCGTACTGACGTGGATCTTTCAAAAAAACGATAGCTTAGACTATTATTTCAATCATATTTGGTTGGCGTATTCTCTGGCGTGGCGGTAACACGGAATGCACCCTGGATGAAACAGAGTTAAGTAAAGCCCTTTTAATTTTCTAATTTACTAGATAAACAACCTGCTCTGCTACTATTGAATGAAGGAGACTATATCTATGATATTCTTACCATCGATCTGTCATTAATGATTGTTTTCTTCCTGGTATTCCAGAACAAAATGTACAAAGTATTTCATCAAAAACATGTGATACCATCCGCCATCTTGTCGGCCTAACAAACAATCTAAAGCAACAACAACCACGTTCATCACAGGGCACCCAGGAGAACAGGTATTGGGCACGTGACCCTTAGTGGGGCAGGGACAGATTTTCAAAGGGAGTTCGGGGGCTATTTTATTGATGTGCATTTCTGCATCTTTGTCCCTAATTTGTCTCTAGTAATTTTTGGAATGAAAAAATTTCAGTATCTGATTTCGATGAAGGATCATCATCAATTTCGAATATTTGAAATTCTGACATAATTATTAGCCCCCTGGCCCCCTGGCTGCGGGCTCCCATCTTGAATGTACATAGCCCCCTTGAAAAATCTGCGATTTCTAATCAACCAATCACGTACAAGTCTAGCTACTTTGTACCTTTGTTTTGACATTCATGTTGACCTTCAGGAAGTCAGTGAAACTTCGGTTTGCACGTTTCCTGTTTTTCACCAACCGGATGTGAAGACCGTTTCCTTCGAAAAATAAATGCTGCTTGCAAAACTAATGATCTAGAGATTTATACGTAAGTTTCCAATTTATATTCTTTTTATCTCCCTTCCCCATGCCTTCATCTATTTTCTAGGACTATTTGATTGCAAAAAGGTTTTTAAATCCGTCTGAATTTGGTTAGTGCAATGAGTGGCCTAACTAAAAGGTTTTTCCTTCCCTTGCCAAGTTTCAAGCAAATATTTTCGGAAATTATCCCCAAATATCGTGGCAGCTAACACCTTCCAAGTTCCCACGCTATCCTCAAGCTTATTTTTGTTTGTTTTGGGAGTTTTTTAAAGTTGAAGGTCGCCAAATTACCCTGAAATAATAGCGGGGCTGCCGTTTTATTTTTCTCGAGTTTGTTTCCGTGAGACCTCGAGACTCGTCGAAGGAAGTCGAGATGTCATGCATTCTTTGGCGCCAAACTGAAATTTTATCCGTTTTCCATGAGTCGAATGATCACTTGAAGTTGATAAATTTCTCAATAAAACAGCAGCCCTGAAAATTTTCATGTCCTGTTTGGTGATCAGTGGGTTTCGGAAGGAGAAATTTCCTTCATGATTTCTGGATGGAATTGCCCTGGGGAACGTTCATGCGATTAGGCTGTTCAGTTGTGTCCTAACCGCAGTGAAAAACAGCAATTATGTTGATCTTTGGCAAATAGAAAGTAGAGAGGGCAGACAGGCGTGATTAAATCGACCAAATTTTTTATGGAAAATTCTTAAACCTACGAACACATATATACATATTGACCACCTTTCAGTGTCTTGAATGAATTCTTGACACAAGCAGCACCACCAGAGTGGGGCTGGCTAGAGGTTTTAGTTACAGCGCCTCTGATTGGCTAAAACTCAAATAGCTCATTTGCATACAATGGGAGATTTTCCTGCCAGTATATACATGATTATATAGTGTTGCATGCCCTATGTGTACATATACTTATGTACAATATAAGACAATACACACATGTATACAATGTACTATACACATGAATGGACATGCAATCACTAACACGTCACATACGTAAACACTGTCTATACATATGTATTCCTACATATCCACGGTGAATCTAGCGTACCAAGCGTACCAGCGTACCAACACTGTCTATACATATGTATTCCTACATATCTACGGGTGAATATAGCGTACCAAGCGTACCAGCGTACCAACACTGTCTATACATATGTATTCCTACATATCTACGGTGAATATAGCGTACCAAGCGTACCAGCGTACCAACACTGTCTATACATATGTATTCCTACATATCTACGGGTGAATATAGCGTACCAAGCGTACCAGCGTACCAACACTGTCTATACATATGTATTCCTACATATCTACGGGTGAATATAAGCGTACCAAGCGTACCAGCGTACCAACACTGTCTATACATATGTATTCCTACATATCTACGGGTGAATATAAGCGTACCAAGCGTACCAGCGTACCAACACTGTCTATACATATGTATTCCTACATATATACGGGTGAATATAGCGTACCAAGCGTACCAGCGTACCAACACTGTCTATACATATGTATTCCTACATATCTACGGTGAATCTAGCGTACCAAGCGTACCAGCGTACCAACACTGTCTATACACATGTATTCCTACATATCTACGGTGAATCTAGCGTACCAAGCGTACCAGCGTACCAACACTGTCTATACACATGTATTTCTACATATCTACGGGTGAATCTAGCGTACCAAGCGTACCAGCGTACCAACACTGTCTATACATATGTATTCCTACATATCTACGGGTGAATATAGCGTACCAAGCGTACCAGCGTACCAACACTGTCTATACATATGTATTCCTACATATCTACGGGTGAATCTAGCGTACCAAGCGTACCAGCGTACCAACACTGTCTATACATATGTATTCCTACATATCTACGGGTGAATATAGCGTACCAAGCGTACCAGCGTACCAACACTGTCTATACATATGTATTCCTACATATCTACGGGTGAATATAGCGTACCAAGCGTACCAGCGTACCAACACTGTCTATACATATGTATTCCTACATATATACGGGTGAATATAGCGTACCAAGCGTACCAGCGTACCAACACTGTCTATACATATGTATTCCTACATATCTACGGTGAATCTAGCGTACCAAGCGTACCAGCGTACCAACACTGTCTATACACATGTATTCCTACATATCTACGGTGAATCTAGCGTACCAAGCGTACCAGCGTACCAACACTGTCTATACACATGTATTTCTACATATCTACGGGTGAATCTAGCGTACCAAGCGTACCAGCGTACCAACACTGTCTATACATATGTATTCCTACATATCTACGGGTGAATATAGCGTACCAAGCGTACCAGCGTACCAACACTGTCTATACATATGTATTCCTACATATCTACGGGTGAATCTAGCGTACCAAGCGTACCAGCGTACCAACACTGTCTATACATATGTATTCCTACATATCTACGGGTGAATATAGCGTACCAAGCGTACCAGCGTACCAACACTGTCTATACATATGTATTCCTACATATATACGGGTGAATATAGCGTACCAAGCGTACCAGCGTACCAACACTGTCTATACATATGTATTCCTACATATCTACGGGTGAATATAGCGTACCATATCTACGCGTACCAAGCGTACCAGCGTACCAACTGTCTATACATATGTATTCCTACATATCTACGGTGAATCTAGCGTACCAAGCGTACCAGCGTACCAACACTGTCTATACATATGTATTCCTACATATCTACGGTGAATCTAGCGTACCAAGCGTACCAGCGTACCAACACTGTCTATACATATGTATTCCTACATATCTACGGTGAATCTAGCGTACCAAGCGTACCAGCGTACCAACACTGTCTATACATATGTATTCCTACATATCTACGGGTGAATCTAGCGTACCAAGCGTACCAGCGTACCAACACTGTCTATACATATGTATTCCTACATATCTACGGTGAATCTAGCGTACCAAGCGTACCAGCGTACCAACACTGTCTATACATATGTATTCCTACATATCTACGGGTGAATCTAGCGTACCAAGCGTACCAGCGTACCAACACTGTCTATACATATGTATTCCTACATATCTACGGTGAATCTAGCGTACCAAGCGTACCAGCGTACCAACACTGTCTATACATATGTATTCCTACATATCTAAGGTGAATCTAGCGTACCAAGCGTACCAGCGTACCAACACTGTCTATACATATGTATTCCTACATATCTACGGTGAATCTAGCGTACCAAGCGTACCAGCGTACCAACACTGTCTATACATATGTATTTCTACATATCTACGGGTGAATCTAGCGTACCAAGCGTACCAGCGTACCAACGCTGTCTATACATATGTATTCCTACATATCTACAGGTGAATATAGCGTACCAGGCGTACCAGCGTACCAACACTGTCTATACATATGTATTCCTACATATCTGCGGTGAATCTAGCGTACCAAGCGTACCAGCGTACCAACACTGTCTATACATATGTATTCCTACATATCTAAGGTGAATCTAGCGTACCAAGCGTACCAGCGTACCAACACTGTCTATACATATGTATTCCTACATATCTACGGGTGAATCTAGCGTACCAAGCGTACCAGCGTACCAACACTGTCTATACATATGTATTCCTACATATC
Organism: Chrysaora quinquecirrha; assembly: GCA_014526335.1. Classification (NCBI taxonomy): domain Eukaryota; kingdom Metazoa; phylum Cnidaria; class Scyphozoa; order Semaeostomeae; family Pelagiidae; genus Chrysaora; species Chrysaora quinquecirrha. The sequence goes on from JACTAT010000032.1 coordinate 8,766,354, forward strand.
TACGGGTGAATCTAGCGTACCAAGCGTACCAGCGTACCAACACTGTCTAAACATATGTATTCCTACATATCCAAAGCGAACACATATATTTTAGCATATTATCGAATTGTTGTAAGGCAGAGTTTGGGCACAATGAAGAGAGCATGCAAGAATGCCGACGACATTTATCATTCGTATTAGATAACAACATTGAAGTACAAGCAATTTTTTCTGAATTAAAATTTTGTGTTACATATTCTACCATTTGCTTACATGCATACAATGTCTGAAAAAACATTGGTGTACACCTTGAGTGTGATGATGCATTTATTTTGAACATTGGAAGCATTATACAAAGGTATTCTAGAATGATTGTCTGTGCAGGAGACAACATCTCTGGAAGCAAGTTCCAGTATAAAAATACGTTCAATAATCTGTTCCAGAAGGAAGAACTGTGAAGGGTGCATTAGATCGTGATTGCCCTTTCTGATCAGCGGAGATTACTCTCTTTGGCTTGCGAGTTTGAACAAATTTGAAATTATAGATCATAAGCCTAGTTCCAACTTTGTTATCCAATCCAGCCAATGCTAACTCATAACTTAATTCTGCTTATCAGAATTTTAACATTTTAACACCTCATTAAATTCAGTTACGAAGGTAATAGCCAAAGCTGTTGAGTTTGAACAAGAGCAGTTGAAATCGGTTGGTAAGGACACAACATGGTAGGTTAACTATTCTATTTTTTTAAAGCTCTACTTTTAAATATAATTTTTTGGTAAACATAACTATAATATAACAATATGTAATATGTAATATGTAATATAAGATTAAGACAAATTGAAGACTATTTATTATGCGACCCGAGTTTCATGATTATAAGTAAATAAATATAAATATTATAAATATTTCAGAGTTGCATAATAAAAAGTCTTCAATTTGTCTTGATCGTCGTATACTGTAAATGCTCCTTATCTTGAGCACTATTTAACAACGATGAATAAATATAGAGTCCTTGCGCCCAAAGTGGTTCTGTCGAGACATAAACAATAAAATGAGAAGTATTTCTATTGGGAGTGGAGGTTTGAGGAATTCTCTGGAGTTTTTATTAATACTAATGTTTGAAAAGGTGGCCACTTTGGGCGCAAGGACTCTATTGAATTATATATGATATGTGTATATAAGATAATATATAAGATAATATATATATATAATATATAAGATATACAGTAGGCTGACCAAGAGCATTTATCGACAATCATTGCAAAACCTAAAGAAAACAACAAAATCATAACATTACATCAGAAGATTGGAAAATCACAAATTATTACAAGAAAAATAGTTTTTGCTGTTGTTAACGGCAGCAGCTGGCAGCTCAAACAAACTCTGAGCGAAGAAAGAGCGGGCTGTTAGCGAATGTACGTCATGATCAACGTTTTTTGTAGTGAGTCTATGCTTCCCAATCCTTCGCACTATGTTGTTGTTGTTGTTGTTTTTCTAAATCGTTCGTCGTTCTGTGACAAATCAAATTTGGGGGACTGGAAACCAAAGAGATTCGTGAGATTCGTGTCGTAAGTCTTACCAAACCACCAGTCCACCACTGTCATCTCACAAAATTCTTTTTGAGGACCATGCCTTAAAGTAGAAACTTGATCGGCGTTTTGGGGAATTAACAGAGCCTTTGCCCTTGTTGCTGTGTGTTTTTGTCTTTCCTTCAACTTCGGTCCGTATATTTGATGCATTTACTGACCCTACCGCCTATGTAAGTATTTTGTGTTCACAAGTATTTCTGTAAGTTTAAGTTGGCATCACCTAGCACATTTATTTAGACTAGATAGGCCAAAGTCAACAAACAGTCTTGACAGTGCACCGTGGTGCTGGTGGGTGGGCGCCGTGTGATGAATTGATTGATTGGTTTCGCTACATGCGTTTGTTGCAACTCGAAAATAAAGCTGGTGTAGTTTGCCATTATCTTACCATTTTTTGTTCCTCGCTGGTGCTTTCTTCATTTTCAAGCACTTTTTATGGTACCAGTTGTCACCAGGGCACTAAGCATAAAGGAATTAAAATCTGAATCTTATAACACTCATTTTTGTAAGAAATTATGCTGCTGTTACATTGAAGTTTCTTACTTTGAGTACCAGTTTAGTAAAATAATAAACTTTCTTCTTGGTGTATTACACTCTTTTTTTATATAAGAACAGCCAGCCTTGATCAAAATTTCCTGGTTCTTATAAAAAAAAGAGTGTAGTTTCTAATCATGGGGACTATTTTTCAGTAAATAAAAAAAATTTAAACATAACCAAATCATTCACCTCATAAGCAGGCTGGATTTAGAAATCAAGTCTTGGTAATGTAGACTGACTCTGCTGCCTATCAACCTTGCTATGTGGTTAGCCTACAGTATGCATTTTTATAACCCACCATTTCTAAGATATTATGAAGCTCCGATCCTTAACTTGTGAAAACATTGATTGTGAAAACAAGTCATTGCTTGTCCAAAATTCAGAAAGTATAGAATCACTACATACTTTTAAAATTAGAGTAAAAAGTATATAAGACTAACCTTTTTTCCAGAACACTCTATCATGCTCCATTTATGATACTGTAATGGAAAATTAACTTGATTTTGAGTTTGAAAGCTGATAATGACAAAAGAGAATTCTGGAAGCTCTAAATTCCAATTCTAAGGGCCAAATTATTGTTATGTTTTGAATTCCATGTTTCAAACAGGTATCTATGATGGAATTAATTAAACAAGGCCAGCAGGCAAATGACAACCACAATATTAAAGTCACAAAAATTGAATTATTTTTACATATCATAATCATTTATTGTATGTAAAGTGGATGCAATGTTTTTTAAAAGAAAAACATATAGGCTGATATTATTACTTAGTTACCTTCTTGCACATGCAATATCTGTCATCATCTCCATCTTTTAAAGACTCGTCATCATCTTCTGCATCATCATCATCATCATCATTGTTGTCCTCTTGTTGATCATCCTCATCAGCAGCATCATCACTGCTGTTGTCAGTCTCTTCCTCTGCACTGCTTAATTTCACATCATTATCATCATCTGGACCACCAAAGATGTTTGAGCTTGCAGCTATTTTAAAAAAGGAAGCCATTGTTTATTCTTCCAAATGTTCCACTCATACAAATCTGGGAAAAATTTTTTAAAATTCCAGGTCTTGACATTAGTGTAAAATTTAACATGTTTTCTCCCTTATAGTCAATGGTTTCTCATTATGAATAATGTTTTGCTTTAAAGTAAGCTATTAGACGACAATAACTCTTGGAGCAACCCCGACTACTCATTCTCCAAACAGAGTTCTTCTTGCTTGATGGCGTTCTTCAAGGGTTTATTTTTTGTTAGTCCATTTGACACCCCTTATCAAAAACAGGATAATTCACGCTTACGTTATATTTGCAAATAGTTATAAATTTGTAGAATGCTGTGTTGAAAATGAAAATACCAGTTAATTGTTCTAAAATCAACAATGGGGCAAACTCAATGTTTACTACAAGGTTTAGTTTACCGGTTCGAAAGCAGCTCTTTGTTTTGGTGTTAATTTTTGACAAATTGTTATCGATTCTGGTGACATAATTTCCTGCAAGGCAATTGGCCAAATTTATTTGCATAATACATTTCATTTGCTAAGATTGTATGGTACCAAGACAAGAAGAACATGACTTCTTATTTTGCTTACCATGGGATTTTTTTCTTAATTTCCATGACTCTCATGATCTTCACAGTCTGGTAAATAAAAGAGCAGCAGCTAAGGTCAATAGTGCCACTGTTTGATTCCACTTTCCAAAAGCCAACCCCTCTAATCTTAGCTTCATCAAATTATTCCTAAAACCCCCAACCCTATGAAATAAAGTTGTTGAAACTTGCCCAATCGCACAAAATGCTTGAAACTCTATGTATTTGCGAATTAAAACTTGTTTATTGAGGATCAGCAAGACTATATAAAAGGAACTGTTTTTGCACAATGTGAACTGTATTTCAATGATCATTTTAATCAAAATTCTGTTAAATTGTAAATCCCAGTCCACAAACTTGGAGTAATCCTGTTTCACTTTAGTAAACACTGTTTAGTTCTATTTTATTAGAAGATAACAGTCCAATGAACTCACTGTGAAGTACTTGTCAGATTCTGTCCTCCAGATGTTGAATCTCTTTCTTCACAGCTTCTAGAATGTTGCTGACATTTATTTTGTTCCGTTCCAAATCTTCTGCTGGTTCTTGTCTGCCTTCTAAACCTGTAAGACAGAGTACTGGGATTCATGTTCGCTGTAAAAATGAAATTAAGTAAATATGTGTATTGCGAGAAACAGTGAAAACATCTTCAGACATTCTCAGCCTTTTCTTCTGACAAGCCGCGGATCATAGACGTCAGAAACAGACTGAAACAATTGACTCAAGGCGGAATTTATACGAAGATGGGAATGGAATTGCTCAAATCAGAAAGTTACGTTGGATGGGCATTGTGTTTTCAAAACTAACTAGATTGTGACGAGCAATTCGATATCGTTAATAATTGACCTATATTCTAACCCTGAAATGAATCATAAGTCTTGCATTGCCAATCATTTCAAAACAATCCTCGTTATAAGTAGGAAGAATAGGTATATGTTATAACGGTATATTCCTATTTTCATTTACTTACCATAGTCTAACCAACGTTGAAATTGATCTGGAAGGGCTGACATTGGTATTTTGTGCGCTAAAAATGGAAATGGGACATCAATATCTATGGAGCAGTAGTGTAAATTTGCAAGTTTCACATTCATAAGTTTGAAAGATTATTGTTATTTCCCTAATTAAGCGCATGGGGCGCTTATCTTAAACTATCAAAAGGTGCTGTTATTTTGAACATTTGTTATTTCGAAACAGAGCACAAGCAATTAAATGGGAAGCAAACGGTAGCAAAATATGCGCGTTTCCTAAATACACTCTTTTTTTATAAACAATTGATTTTTTGCATTTCAGCCAGTCAGACTGGCTATGCATGTCGCTTAGAACCCAACTGGGAAAATGACCTGATTTTCACGCTGGGATGTTTTCATGGAGAGTAAAACTGGCAAGTCTAAAAATTGTATACACAAAAGTAATGGGAAGTTTCAAATAAGAATTCCTAGATCCAAAATAAGGCTTGCCAGTGAAATGACAGACCCAAGACTATGGCATCCCTTACCTCTAAGTTCTTTAGTTTTTTCTTTGTTTCTTAGTCGTTGCTCCTCTAATGAACACTCTTTGCCATCCATGGCGAAGTAAGTGGGTTTTGAAAAGCCCTTCTTATCTGTTATTTTGTCGATTTCTGCTCGCAGTTCCTAGAAATAGGACAGAGTACTATTCATAATAATGGGAAAAGCAGGGAGCAAATATAGTCTTGAGCTGACGTTTGACTTAATAGCTAAATAGCATATCTTCGATGTCAAACATAATCAAATGGCCAAACCAATTTCTGTATCAAAAACATGACTCTAAAAGTCGCTCAATGGGAGTTATACTCAAGGTGTTACCCCCTAGAAATTTTCACGGAAAATATTTCTTAATAAGAAATGTTACTACTGTATAACAATAAAATATAACCTTTTCGGCTTTGAAAAATATCAAATTCATCATGCATGTGCTGAAACATCGTTATATTTGTCGCTATTTTTGAAAACAACTCCTAAAATTTTTGTGCCTTTTTGAGCAGGTAAACGCTTTTTTTTATAAGGAACCACTTTATAAGGAACCTACATGTAGAAGGCCCGAAAATTTAAAGAACTAGCCGGTTCCATTCATTTGCAGTCGAAAATCACATAAATTATACGTTGAGCATGTATCCAATGTTTCTTTGAGTAGTCTCGAGCTTTGCTCACATGCAAATGTCTCTCTTTTATTGTTAAGACCAATATATGTGCAGTAAAAATTAAGGAACTATTAAGGAACTTTTGGAACTACAATTGCCTCAAAAGAGGCCCAAAAATAAGGGACTTTAAGAACTAGGCCTTGAGGTAGGGATTTCATTCATAAGAAGGCCGAGGCGAGGAGCTTCTGTAAATTGCCACGAAAATTTCTGCTGCTATGCCGCTTGACTGCTGTTGGCGGCCATTTTGTTCAATTGTCCGGATACTTTCGGACGGAAAGGGAGTGTACAGCTTTCATGGCGGTTCAAGTGGGAGATGATGATGGGCCAATCTGTCGATCTATCTTTAATCTTTGGATCCAGTATACCTTCAAGAATGGGCAGATAAGACACAAATGAACATTTTCAAGTTTAACCTCTTGCCGTATGTCCAAAAATTCGCTCTTTATTGTAGCAACCTTTATTGCTAACATTCTTTTACTCTGCCCGTTGATGAACAAATTTGTCTTCCAATTCAGCCAGTTGAGAATCTAAAATCAGTAGATACAATTTTAATTGTGTTACTGGACAGCCGAATGCGTTAGAAGATTAAAGACACAAGACAGCACTACATTACTAGCAAAATTTTTCTTCATGGGTTAGTCTTTTTAAAATTTATTAACACTTTAAATTTGGCAAAAGTTTATGCAGATTGCAGGAAAAGTTTTAATGAAAGCAATCAAACAGCAGCTGAAGGGCTTCCACAAACCGAAGGAGGTGTAAGAAGTTGGAAGAAAAGGCTCCTTATCATTAACCAGTTTCTAGATACAAGATACTAGAAATTTCAACGGGTGACCTGTATATTGCAAAACCCAAAAACTAACCTGAAATTGTTTTCCTTAACTCTTAAGTAACCCTCATCATGATCGTAATCCTTAACCCTAACACCCTGCCATATACAGTAGACCCTATCTCTTAACCCTAGCCCTGTACCTGAAACCTATTATTATGCAACCAGACTGGATTTTTTGGAGACTGGGTAGAGATGTGCACTTAGGAAAACAATGTTAAAACAATAGGGCCAATTGTTTTATTCCCCAAAAATTGTGCGGAGAAGATCTCCCTGCATCACAAAAAATCCTGTCTGGGCCCAGGATATTAAAGCCATCTTCTAGATTTACTCACAAAAGTTTCTCTTTCTTTGATTTTCTCTTTTACATTTTTAACAATCCGGCTTATAAAGGATTCTTCTAACCCTGAGGAACTAGACTGCAGATAATCAATCTCTCTGTCTGTCACACTTTGAATCAAGTCAATGTCTTGTCCAAGGCTGAGGCAGTACTGGATAAAAAAAGAGGGGAAAGAGATGAAAAGAAAAACATGCTTAGGTATAAGATTGTATTTTGCTTTTCCATTTTAACTCAGATTTGGCTGACTTTCTACTAGAATTTTTATTTGCAGCTTATCCCAGCAACTTCCATTAAGCTTAGGAGATGTGTTGTTTCTGCCTTCAGAATTGAAAATGGGTTCCTGAAATAATATTTTTTCAGAAGCTATTTGATTAATAGTTTTCATTATGCTAGACTTGTCTTTGAGATGCCAGGCTTTCAATCTGCCATATACAATCTTACATGCAATCCAGTTTATATCAATATTTCAACAGGGACCTGATTTTTGGGATATAGCATTGACCATAAATCATTTGCTGGAAAGATTGTGATCAAAGACAATGAAATGTAATTGAGGCTGAAATTGTAATTTACCATTGCTTCGGTGTAAAGAAGGCTGCCAATTGCATCATACCATCTAGGTTGTTGCTCAGGAATGCATGATGCAACAGCACGGCTCATACATCTTTGTCCTTGGGACTCTAGCTCAGCCCACTTCTTGCCAAAATGTAGAATCCAGCTGATTAGAAATCCCTAGAGATGTAAAGAGATGCAAAGATGTATTTATATACTGTACGCAACTGAATTGTTATTTGTACTTTGAGTGCTGCAACAATAATTTTCTCTATTGTCGTGGAGTTAATGGAAACATTCAACTTACACAGTAATCCTGAGTCAATGATTTCAGGTCTCTTAGATTATCTGCCTCTTTGTTAGAAAACTGTGGATCATTATTATATTGCAGGCGTATCACTCGTCCTCTAAGTCTGAAAGGAAACAAAGAATTACTCTCTCCTCTGGAAGTTTATTATTTATCGCTTATCCTAAGAAGTTCTTATGGAAATGCAAATACAAACAAGAACTGACCTTTCTGTTTCTGGCTGGTTTGAAGACAAAAGGAGACCACAGGCTTTTGGTGATTGAAGACCAGAGTTCAAGGATCCCTGCAGTAGCCCTTCATGATACTGGAGAAGGTGTTCTGCAAGCATGTTCGTGTTGACCACATCATTTATACAATTGACAAGATTGCATTTGGTCGAGCACTGCATCATCATTTTACTGGAAGTAGAAATTAAATTATAGAAATGGAGCAGCATATAGAGCAGCATTGATCCCCAAGGGAAAACAACAGTGTTGTGCCTATTTTATTCCTTTCTTGGCCAAGGTTGATATCTACTAATATATTGCTTTATTCATAATACTTCTACATCTGACAATTTTGTGCCCTACTGGTCATCTGCAGGCATTTATCCCTTCATGCCTCCTCCCTTCATTATCTCACTAGATGAAAATTTTTTGAGCTGAAATTTGGGTAAGCAATTTTCTTGATGCTCATTATTTTACATTTGAAAAAATGCAGAAGATATTTATTTTTTACAGCTACAGTGTTTATTCTTCAGAAAAGATGCAAAGTTTCTGTCTTTGGAGTGTAATTAAGTTTCCTCTAGGAAATGTTATTCTGTTAGTTTCTTAGGCAAGTTAAACCAATGTGAATAATGTATTCATGTTTGATTTCTTGTCATATTCTGAGTAATTTGACACCAAAATGCCTTCTCAAAACCCACACCCCATTGCGGTAAATTCCAAGACTACTACATGTTGTTTCAGTCCAAAAATGATAATTCTTTACAATTTGGTAGAGGACACCCACTAAAATGTCAATTCCAAAGATACCTTAAACATATAAGCATAAATACATACTTCATTGCAATCAGTTCTGCTTTATAAATATACATTTTCTCTTTATAGCAATTTATGAAGATCAGCTTATGTGCTATATTGTCTACCAATATTCAAAAGAAATGCACTCACAGTGATGTGCCTGACATGTTTTGGTCACCACCAGATAGCAGCAGTGCATGGTCTCTTCTGGTAGCTCCTTGCCCATGGTTCAGGATCTCTTGAGTGAATGTTTTCCCTACATTCATGGCCTTTCCATACAAGAGGGCAATATTTGTTTCACCTGTAAGTCATTTTTAACATTCAAAATTAGCCTTTTTCCTTTATTACACAGCTTGGTTCCCAATATGCGCTTAAGTGCATATATTCTTGTGAGTTTGATTTAAATGCTAAGTGAGTATGACCAGGGATTTAATTTTGGCAATTTAAACCTATCTACTTAAAAACTCCAAATTTTTAACAGGCAGATCAACAAATTTTGCTCTTTGCATTAAACATCAATCAAGCTGAGAAATTTGAAAAATTAATACTTTCTCTCTGTTTTTTTTTGAAACATGAAAGTTAAATCAGAGTGGATCAACGTTACAAAGGCTGTGTCATTGACAGTATTCAAAAGTATGTTTATGTTTGAAAACTGGGTATGATATGGGCTTTTATCTAAGAATTTAAACCGGTGGACATACTTATTAAGCACACTTAATTGCTTAGTGGGAACCAAGCTTAATGAAGCATGATGTTTTGAATTAGGAAATCTACTTTGTTGACAACTGCTACAATGGCCATTGCTGCAACTGTCACAATGTACACAGGGTTGAGGAAGGCTCGGATGATTATTGACAAGCGGATTTTTGCGTTTTGAGGCAATATTTTCCAACAATTAATCATTAATATCAGCCAAGTCTCCTTACAAAAAGAAAGGTTTAAATACTCACGGGTTTCTGCTCTTTCTCCCTGACACATTGACTGACGAAGGAGTCGGGATAGAACAAAAGCTGTTGCCAACTTAAAAGGCTTTTTGTTTACTGTCATGTGGCTTGACAGATCCAAGAACCTGCAAAGAGTAGATATTTAAGTGCAGTGAGAAGACCCCATTAGGACAAAGATTATTTACTTCAAGCAGCATCATTGTTTACCTCTGAACAATTCTAAAATGAGGGAAATTGTCCTATTGTGTGTATTGTAGTCCAAAATGTAGGTTATTGGAGATGGATTGTTCAGAGAATACGATGAGGCTAGTGGACAGACCTAGGTATACTTTTGTCAAGATAAAACCCATCCCTTATAGGGTTGTAAATGTCCATCAAGAATAAGATAACAATCCAGGCAGGATGGGTTCTCTATCCCCTATACATTAAGGTTGATACCCTGTATTGTGGAGCCTCGATTTTTAGTTTCTAACTATCAGGCAGTGTTATTTGGAAATCTGTATTTTTTGCTATCAGGACTTTGATAGCTTTCAAGACGTTTCGCCCAACTTCCTTTTCGCCCGGCCCGCTAAGACGTTTTGCCCAGCCCATCGTGGTCGTTTTGCTCAACCTGAAATGGCACAGACAACTTCTTTCGTGTAGTTTTTCAATTATTTGATTGCTAACATTGGTGGTTCTGCCCCCAAACCCCCCGATTTTGACACTGGCAACTGTTTTAGTGAAAATAATAATGATAAATAGCAAGTATTTTAGTTGGGCGAAACGACCAAGAATGTTGGGCGAAAAGTCCAGATTGGGTGAAAAGGAAGTTGGGCGAATCAACCTGATACCCTTTGATAGATCAATATCTGTGTCATTATCAACATGAAATGGCCTTTCTTGTCGAAAATGCAATGAAATTTTCCGTTGACAAAAAAGAAACTTGTTTGCTAAATCTTAGAAATGCTAAGTTTTCAATTACCTTTTGTTGATTTCAATGCAGACAGTCTTGTTGCTTATAAGTTCATCTGCAATGCTTAATGTGGCATTTTCTACTGTCCTTCCAGGTAGTGAGAAGAACTTCACCTCGTGTTGTTGCAGACGCCTGCCATTTTCAATTTGGAGCTAAAATTAAAGATTATATTATGGTCAAAAGGTTGCCTATTTTAAAGCATAGCACGCCTGGCATAAACGTTGAAGATCTATGATACGATTTTGTCTTGAATTGCCACTTGAACACCCTGATGAAATTACACTTAAAGTTTGACATTTATGACATCAATGGTGGAATGATTTAGGTAGTATTGTCTTATTTCAGATTCCTATAACTAGTTTAACAAATCAACTTGATTTATGTATAAATCTCACTACAGCTGGTCAAAATGCATCAGAATATCTGTCAATTTCATTCCATCTCATCCATTCTACTCTATCCTACTCTCATTCCCTTCTATTCCATTCCATCCTAAGTCCATTCTACTCTATCCCATTCTCATTCCCTTCCTTCTATTCCATTCCACCATATGTTCATACCATTCTTTCTAATCCATTCCAGCCTACGTTCATTCCATTCTCTCTATTCCATTCCATCCTATGTCCATTCCATCCCAACATTCCTTTCTTTGTCCATTCAATTGCTTCTATTCCATTCCTTCCTAAGTCAATTCCATATTATTCCATTCCAGCCCAAGTTAATTCCACTCTCTCTATTCCATTCCATCCCAACATTTCGTCTTTTTATCACATTCCACCGATCTATTGCTTCATTTCATTATTTTGCTGATTGCCCTTTTGGGTTAAGCGTTACAATTTCAACATACACGCTTTTTTTATAAAGAACCTAGCTCGGGGCCTAGTTCTAAAAGTTCCTTATTTTGGATCTCTTTTGTCACGATTGTAGTTCCAAAGTTATTTAATAGTTCCTTAATTTTAACTGCACATACAGTTTGATGACTACAAAACAGAGACACTTGGACGTAAGCAAAGCTCGAGAGTCCTGAAGCTGAAGGAAACATTTGATACATGCGTTAAGTAAAATTTATGTGATTTCATACTGCAAATGAAAGTTGTAATTCTGGATTGTTTGCAGTGTTTAAGATATTCAAGAATGAAAAGTTCTTTAGTTAATTTCCCTCTAGTAGTATAAGTTCTTTAAATTTTCAGGCCTTATAAAGTGGTTCCTTATTAAAAAAGGTGTGTACATACGGACTTGCCCAGAACTTAGCCCCTGAGAGGTTTTCTAAATTATTAACAAGAGGAACCACTTTCGTGTAAAGAAATGCATGCTTGCAAATTGAGTTGGTTTCTTTAACAATTCGTAGATTTGCTTTGCTTGTGAAAAGGGTATTTAAAAGGAAATGATGAAACGATTTTCGGGAACGACCGTTTCCTTATATAAAGTAGATTGAAAGCAAAAACTTTCTTACTTAGTTACAATCTGGTTCTTGTTTGATAATCTTCTTCATGAACACACCCAGTACACAGCAATTTGCTTTTTGGTTTGATCTTCTAGGGTCCCAATGATTTTCAGAACAAAGTCCCCCAAGAGAGCTTCATTTGCTGCACCTTCACGCCCATCGGCCTGTTTGTAATACGTAGAGTTGTTCTTCACAATGTACCGATTCTTTCGGTTAGACTCGTCGTACGATGAATTCATGGGTTCATCCACATCCGATAACTGCAACATGAAATAAAACGAAGTCACGAACAAGCGAAATTTATGAAATTATAACATGATGAACAATTTTACGGTAAGTTGAGATAAAAAATTAAAATTTACCTCTGTTTCCGACATTGTTGCAGCAGTGCGTTTTCTTTCCTAGTACGTGTCGTCTGTCCGAATCAGCCTCCAAAAAAACTTAGAATGGATGAACATGAATAGAAACTGATCATAAGTAAGGCAATGGCGCCTGCAGGCGTAGTCTATGATAATTATTTGTAATGATAGCTAACGGAAACACTGCGCAGTTCCCTGAAGTCAGGTTTTCCGGAACATGAGACTCTCAGATGAAGATGGTCTTATTCAAAAAGACTCCATTTATATTTGAAGTTAGAAAATGAAGCAAGTTTATATGAATTTGCTGTAAAAATTAGTACTATATTATAGTAGTATTATATAAAAATTAACATATCTCACGAAAAGGAACAGCATAAGGAACTTCAGCCTCATTTTGTTGAAAAATTAAAGAACGCCAGCCTCAACTCAGACCAAAGGTTCCTTATAAAAAAACGTTTAATCGTTGTGTATAATCTCAGAACAGATATCGAAGTGTCAGCAAAGCAAAGGAAAATATATAGTACGAGCAGTATTTTTTATTCATAATGACACTACTCGTTTTTTTATAAGAAACCGGTTTATAAGAAACCTAGAACTAGACACCCCAAAAGTTAAGAAACTTTTAGAACTAGGAGGAAGGAGTTGAGAAACTTGAGAAATTTTTTGCGTCAGTTTTCCAACATACTGATTTCCCATTTGTGGACGTAGTTATCAATTCTCAAGCATTTCCGTGCGATTTCTCGCACCAGCATGGCTAATTCTTTGTAATACAATAATATTATTAATTTCCTTGCCATATTCACGTTTTTTGTCGTTTTTACTGCAATTTATTTCCATTTAGTTAAGAAACTGTTAAGAAACTTTGAGAACTTTAATTGGGCCAGAAATTAAGAAACTTTTAGAACTAGGCCCCGAGCCAGGTTTCTTATAAAAAAAACGTGTATATCACAGAAAAAAGTAGAAGCACAGTACAGTAATGGGATAATACAGTAAACCATCTAAAGCCTTTAGGGTAAAATTTTGGAAAAAAAACTTTGCTATAATTTAGCTGAAATCTGAGGAAATTTATTCGTCTTTTAACAGCAACAAAATAGCTTTCTTTAAATTGTTTATTTCATTCAAACAAGTTTTTTGTTACACTTTCAATAAGCAACTGGATTTTGGCCCAGCCTAGTTGCTTAACATATCTAGTACATCATGTATTTTAGTGGAATTAACAAGTTTGCAAGGGTGTATTGTATAGAATAAGCTATTTCACTAAATTTTTTTACAAAATCTCAGCCCTGGTTGCTTGTTGATCAGTTGCTTATTCAATTTGAGGTGTGGGGGGTGTGGGTGTGACTGAAACGCAAGTTTTTGAAAAACACGGGACATTTGCTAGAAGCACGCAGATTGATGGCCGCGTGGTGTGTTTTGTTAGCAATGGCGGCTGAAATAAATCTGAAGCTGGGACCATTACTGTAGTTTTGGTTGGGAACATATGAATAATATTGTTATAGTATATTTCTTCACTGGAATTAACTAAAATCTGAGAAAGGTAAAAATCCTTTTGTGGAATTGTAGATGGCCAAAGCGGAAAGCCATTATAGGTACTTTTGAAGTTTTCTCTAGGCCCATCTTAAAAGCCGATGCCGAAAATGTAACGGTATAAATATCAATGATCAATGCTTTGGGGTGATAATTTATTTTTTCCCTACTCAATAGAGGCTTCCGCAAAAGATGGCCGCCGTTTCTGTCAACACCTTGTTTTTCATCAGGTTTTACGAAAGGGAATTCTGGGAATAATTTCCTTAGCTACGAATTCAACGTCTGCAGCTATGTAAAATACGTAACTAAGGAAATTATTCCCAGAGCTCCTTTCGAAAATCCTAATGAAAACAGTAGGCAAAAACGGCGGCCATCTTTTGCGGAAGCGTTTATCGAAAACTATGTACTTCAATGCAGCAGTGATTGCAGTTTAATGAATCTAATTATGCTCATAAATTAATTAAAATGCTATACCCTTGACTTTATGAATTATATACAAAACTTATCGTTCCTGACTAGAAAACAAGCCTTTCAAACTCATCTCTGCCTGCTGGAGATTTTGAAATAATTTTTTTCTGCTTTTCTACAATCTTTTTGTTTTGATAGAAATCCATTATGTAATTATAAAAGAAGTGCATGTGAAAATTCTGCATGCATGAACTTCGCAACCTTTTAATGTTTTTTCTGCTGTTTTCAGATTCCTGTTGGCTTGTCTTGACAGTATTTGCTTGTCTGCAGTTGTTCACGTCATGGAACATACAAAGAGGGGACTTGTGAGGATTCGTAGAAGAATGGAACCTATCACCTACCACATATCTTCTTGGTTTGCCAGAAACTGGATGGGCAAACATTCCTTGAGGTGGATCATATGTGTCTGTACTCTTGTACTCACTTGGCGCTATTTCTGGTGCACTGATGCCCTACAAGGGGTAAGCAATAAAACTTGTATGATGTTGCAGTATGCAAATTAAGAATGTTTTTTATTGATTTGTGAGCCTTTTTATTCTGATATTAATATATTCTAATCTAATATTATTCACAGTAATATTACAACATACCGATTTTGGCTTTGTATCAGCATTTGGCACTTCAAAGCAACCATCAAATTTACCCCAAAGTGAATCAGTCATTTCTGGATCTCTTGCATTCATATGCCGTACAAAAGTGCAGGCAGTGTCACATACGAATATGATTGGAGGATGGCGCAATGAAAGATATAAATCAGCTGCATCTCTTACTGACTCTGAGGTAATGAGGAACTTGCTTGCCACTGTACACTACAAAAAATGACTGCTCTTAGTAATCTACCTTTGGGGACATAATTGTTGGGCAGTTTTGTAAACGTATGGTCAGATCCCTAGTTGCCCAAATTAGCCAAGCTCCCAAGTTCAGTGCTGGGTATTTTGTTGCAGGTATGAGATATAAGATATTCATTGTGTTGGCATTTTATGGAGGATGGGACAGATACATAGACCCCAAATAAGTCTGACTCAGTATCTGTCTCAACTTATTTTGTCAGTGGTTGTGGGATATTTAAATTCATCTGCTCTGTCTCCTCCCCTTACTCAAAGAGACTTTAATATTCTGTACATAACTGTATATGATTAAGAAAATATATAGGTAAATTGAAAGAAGAGAAGACCACATAACTGGCTGCTGTGTGTAGAAATTATTATTGAGGCAAAGAGATAAATAAACAAGCAAGCAGGAACACTGCACAGCAAAAAACGACAGAAAAACTATTATTTTCTGGTTAAAATTCTTTTTTAACTAATATTTCGCACTGCCAAGCAGGGTTCTTCATAGTTCACAGCGAAATATTAGTTAAAAAAGAATTTTAATTAGAAACTTTAGTTTTTCTGTTGTTTTTGCATCACGGTGTTCCTGCGTGCTTTTTAATATATAGATAGTTGTGTATACAAAACTTACACCATGTCTGCAGACAAAGTGATAGAAGCCACCAGTTCGGCCTTCTGCTTGTGTGAATTGGTGACATGGTGATTTTCCAATTAGTATGCTTGCATATAATGCTTGTACCTTGTGTCGCAGCATATCCTGGAAACAAGAAATTTATCTCAATGCATTAAACAAAAACAAATGTAGTCTACAGAGAGCTTAGGGGCATGGGGAACATTTTAATGCAAAGATTGCAAATGAATGAAAAACTGGTTATTTTTTAAACAGGGTTTATGTAGCTTTGTGTCAGAGTTGTATCATGTATTTTCAGAAAATGTGAGGTGACATTTTTCAAACGACAGCAACAGAACGCGAACTATCTTTATTAAATTAAGAGGACGTTTAATTGTTTGTGGTAGCTTTTTATGCTACTCTTTTAAAAACCGCAATAAGTGAAATGCTTAAACGGTTTGGATTTACTTATACATACACAAGACGATTTCGCACTCTTGATTTTGCAGTAATGCGTAATCTCTAATATCCTTTCTTTATCCATCCCTTCCAGATCCTCCACGCTGATGTTATTGTCTCTGAAATATTTCGCTAACAATGCTGGATCGCCTGAATGCAAGAAAAAGCAACGTATGAAAAGTGTGATAATAATTCTAAAAACAGAATTCAACTTACGTATGATATTTATGAATATTAGAAAGTGGCTCACCCTCTTTTCCTGTCACATCTCCATGTATATAAATACTCTTCTTTTTGGACTCTGTATTCACCTCTTTTCTTCGTTGCTTAAAGGCGATGACTGGTGGAATTTTAAAATATGGCACTCTGAAACTTAGCTCACTATGGGTGAAAAATGCTTTTTCTATGATGTGAAGTCTGATTCGCTCCAACGTCTCCTCAAGATTGTGAGTCGGATTATCATTATCTGCATCCATCTCCTCGGTTTCCTTGACTTTTGTAATAACCTTCGCAAAATTAAACATAATAATGATGAACGATGACTTAATCATGTATGTTTTGCACTTAAGCTGGCAGTTCGCTTTAAGATTGTTGGCGTTAGAACTATATATGTAAGAGTTGCTTTTGCCCTTGAATCATCAAGCTTCGAAAATGTCGTGAAAACAGGCTAGTATGAATTATAAACTTTTAAAGTATAATTTTTGTTAGAAACATCTGTTCGTAGTTTTACCTAAAGGGGGTTAACTCCTTAGATATGAATGTGCCTCTGAAAATTCAGAAAGTGGACCCTTATCAAAGGCAAAAATCCTTAACAAGAATTTGTAGTTAACATCTATCTGAACACTTCTGCAAATCTACATTTTGCAAAGGAGGTAAAAACCAGGGCAAAATTTTGCAGACTGTCAAAGTGACCCATAACCTGGCACAAACTTCACACCAACCGAAGCAGGCAAAATCTCACAAAATATCCCATAACCCGGACAGGCACATTAATACTAACCTCCATATTAGGAGTACTGTCCCCTTAGAGTTCAACTTGCCTTTGTGTAAAAAAAAAAACAAGGAAACAGTGAAAATCTCTCGGGGTGAAACTCTTATTTTTAAATTTTGAAAACAAGGCCCTAAGTAGAAAGTGTATTGTTAGTAAATTGTCTTTTTTCCTTTTTTCATATAGTTGTATTAATTCCTTACCTCGTTCAAGGAGCAACAGTTCTTTGCATTTCCATCTCCCATGTAGATCTCTCCAACAATGCCACAGATGCCGCATATTACGTCATCCATATTATGCACCGTCATGGCTTCAAAGCCATAGAAACCGTCATATAGCAGTTGAACTAAGTATTTATACTCTTTATCAGATGGATGGTCATCCTGTAGTCAAGAAATAAAATGATGTTAGTAGTCCCTGTTTTCAGAGAGATTCAATGGTAATATTTCATACTGTTGCAGTACAAACAACAGTAACTTCGAGCACGAGCTATTGCTGTCGAGTTTCTTTCTCTTCGCTTGCGGCATATAAATTCGATGATACCCCTAACCCATTTCAGCGACATTTCAAGCGGTATTCTGTCTCGTGCGTTTTAATTTTTTCCCCTAAGTCAAACTACAGCCGCTAGTGGGGGTAGTGTCACATTTTCACAGGGATGTGCTGATGGAGGTTGAAATAAATGACTGATTTAGTAAATATTATATTATCCGCCAAGAAATATGGGTGGGAATTTCAATAGAGCGATATACCGAGTCATAGCCACGGTGCTGTTATTGTCCCATTCTTCGTCACCAAGTAGATTAACTACAATGTATAAGGTAAACCCCATAGAAGCAGACAGAGCTTGAAATTTTAGTCTGTGCAAAAATGAGATCCCTTTCCCTCAGGCTCCAGGCACCATGGACCAACTTGCAGGGGCATGCAGGATGATGCGCTTATACGAGAGCGAGCAAGATAACGATAACGATTATTTGCATTTTTTGCAGAACTGTTTGGCTGAACACTGTATTGAAAAAAAGTATGGCAGTATGAGATACCTTGCTAGCTTTAGCAAGAAGCATTCTAAGCTTTGCATCTATCATGTTGTTGATAGAGAATCCCTCCTGCATGCCTTCTCTCCATTCTAAAAGGATGTCCAAAGACACAAGTACCTTGTTGCATACATTATATAGACCTAGAAAAGGAAGTATTGTGGAACTATAACTATTATGAATAACACCACATCGACTTCAAAAATGTTTGCGTTTATGAACAAATGGTACTACTGCATACAAACCTTCAGAGTATGGAAATATTCCAACTGTTGCCTTGCAATCGGCATTGGAGCACTTTTTTATTTTTATAGCTACTTTTTTAAATGGACAGTTCTGTGTGATGAGAACTCCGTTATCACCTGCCGCAGTACCTAAAATGCAGAAATATTTGTAAATGGAAATTTGCGGGTAGAAGTATGATTTTTCTGTACGGTCTCTTGACTTCTAAAGTTGATATGAAATTGAATGTGAAAATACGTGATAGTTTCTTTTAATATACCTTGTTGAAACATTGGCGATCCCAGATCGCTTCCACAAAGCAAGCAACTAGTTTCAGCAGGTTCAAACTTGGATTTTTTTATTTCACCATCAACCTGACGCAGGATATCAGCAGGAATCTCATGAGGAATCGATCTTCTGAGCTGAAGACGAAGAGTTGACGCCCTGGACAGACAAATCTTCTCAAGATCTCCCTCCAATGTGAACTTTTTTAAAGAGAGCTCAGCCCCTTGTGTGCCTTGTTCTTGTGCGTCTTCAGATGGTTCTGCTATGTCTTCATAGATCTTTCGTGCAAGAATGACTAAATGGAGATGGAGGCATAATCTCCTTCTGTTAACGTGCTTTGTTATGCCCTGTTTTCCTGTGCACTCATTCGATAGACACTGAAGATTTTTTGATTTTGGCTCAATACGGACATGTGTATACCCCATTGGATTGCTGGCCGTTGGCGTACACTTGACAACATAGTTTTTCTCAGTGACCTTAACGACTGTTGGGGCATCCTGGTTTTGAATAATTTTCATACTATCCACAACCTGCAAATAAACATGTGCACGCTTTTTATCTTATAAAGAACCTAGCTCAAGTGTATTGGATGTACAGTTCTGTGTGATGATGTACAGTTCATGTTCTGTTTGATTTTAATCAAATTATGGGACTGAATGTTCCGTGAAAGTCTATTAATTATTCTAACTCCAAAAGAGAAGGTTTAAATGGCTCGTTTTTTTCCTTAACTCAAGGCATTTCATCTTAGAAACTAAAAAGTAAGTCTCTGGGCAACTGAATGAAACAGAACATTTCACTGAAAATTTGCTGAACTTTCTCAGCCTCTTTTTCGTGCCCTTCTTTGGCGCGAAATTCGATATCTTTGATTGAAAAAATTCGAATGTTCTGTTCAGTTCATTAAGTGCACGCAGAAGAGTTAAATTAATTTCATGATTATTTCAAGCAACTAACCTTTTTTGCCACTGGAAATGAATTTATTTCGTCATCTGTGAATCGCACGGAGTATATAGGCTTTCCTGTATTTTTGGCTTGTTCCAAATGGTCACAAGAAAATCGGCTAAGTTTTTTGCTGGCTACACATATGCTTCTGTAGTCTTTGCATTCCTTCTGGTAGCAGATTCTCTCTTTCATGTTGCTGCTGTTCAGGACAAAACATCGGTTGTCTCTATTTGTTGTTTTTACCGAAAGTAGTTGGACACCACACTTTTTAAAAATCTCAACACAGTTGTCCGCTATCTTTTTTTTTGGTTTTTGCGGACGATGTCTGCCACCAACTTCTTCTCCACATTTTGGGCAAGATGTTGGTTTCCAGCGAGTTGAAAGCCTAGCCCGGCATCCAGCATTTTTACAGATCACTACTCCACGATTAGAGGCTTTTCGATTTAATTTAAGGGAGTGTTTTTCTCGCGACTTAGCCATTAAAGTTGATGATAGTTACTTTACTTTTTGTACAATGACCAAAATGAGTACAAAGACCACAAAGATCACACAAATTTTATCTCAGTTTGGTTGGTTGTTTTTTAAGCCGTTAGTTTAATTTTCCTCGAGGGCAGAAAGTCAATTGTGACACCATATCTTATTCTTAATTCTTCTTAATACGAAATTTCCGAAATACAGAACTTGATGATGGCTTACGGCACCTGCCTCCAGTAAGATTTCCTTTGGTGTCACGCGGTCACACCGTTTGACTGTGCGTCTCCATAGTGTTTGCATTTTCAATGTCAGGACCAATCAAAATTCAAAATCAGAATACAAACTGTTTTAATAAGTGATTGGACTCAGTCCAGATCACTTTTCAAGAAATCCATTCATAACTAGGAGGCGCCCATCTAAAACAAGCAACTCCGCCACAACGGATTATCACTTTCTGTGTACATCTTTCTCATCCTTAATAGTTTTCTTTTCTATATTTTACCGTCATCCGGATTCTTCCGTTAGATATCTTTTGGGCTTTCCGTTTTGATATTGTACATTGCCTTTGTGTTTTTAACGCCTAGCGCTCTACAAGTTACAAAATTCTGTATGAAAAATGTCGTTTGTTTTTTGAAATTATCTTAAGTCTGCTTATTCTCGGCTCGGAGTCAGTATTGTGATGATTCCATTCAATTCAACCGCATTTGCAAAACATGAACTGTACCCTTTTTTCAATAAGCATCTGAACTGTTGGTCCAGCCCTCAAAGTTGCTTAACTCATCTACACGTTTTTTCTATAAGAAACCTATGTCGGGGCCTAGTTCTAAAAGTTTCTTAATTTTTGGCCCAAGTTCTAAAAGTTTCTTAACAGTTTCTTAATTAATTGAAATGAATTGCAGTACAAACGACAAAAAACCTTCTGTTGGATACAGTATTGCTTACAGATGCGAGAAATCACACGAAATTTGCCACGCTGGTGCGAGAAATCGCATGGAAATGCTTGAGAACTATTTACTACCTCCACAAATGTGAATCAGTATGTTGGAAAAGGGACGCAAAAATGTCTACAGTTTCTCAACTCCTTCCTCCTAGTTCTAAAAGTTTCTTAACTTTTTGGGTGTCTAGTTCTTGGTTTCTTATAAACCGGTTTCTTATAAAAAACCGTTTAGTTTTCAGCCCTCAAACAGGCAAATACTGACTGGATACCCCCTAAAAACTCTTTTTTGACTCCTTTAATGATGTTCAATGTAATTGACAAGTTTGCAATGGTGTATTGTATAAAGAAAGCTGTTCAACCAAAATTTGAACAGCATCTCAGCCCTGGAATTGCTTATTGACCAGTTGCTTATTAAAATTTAAAAATAAGTGTTCTGAAAAGTGTATCGCCGGGTGAACCGTTATGTGTATCCCACTATTGAAAATTAGTACCCTAACATGAAGCTCTTCGTTAGTTCCAGACTACCTACAGTACTCTGTACCTTTCTACGTTACAGTGAATTTGAGTAAAAGATAATAAACAAGAAAAAGTGTAAACCACAAAAACACTTCGTAAGATACATCATGCTTTGTTGAATATGTTCATTATAAGAATAAAATATTAAAGTTCATATTGAAGAATAAATAGTTTCAAGCATAGAGGCAACAGTACTGGCATCAGGTCTTTCGGTGTCTTTTTTACATTGTATTGCTACTTCAAGTAACATATCCTTTACCTCTCTAGACACAGCAACAGCAGTTCCCATCTTTTCAACAATTATCCCCAAGGAGTAAACGTCACTGTAAATGGAATGCTTGTTAGTGCCCGAAAGAACCAAAGGGTCGACGTGCATATGGAAGCTGTTGTATTTCCTTTTTCCAGCAGACGTTATCGAACTGGCCTCCCCAAAATCTAAAATGACTGGGGTCCACTGTCTTTGTGAATCGCTTTTTTGTGTTTTAATAATGGCAACGTTGTCCAATTTCAGATCGTTGTGGATAAAACCATTTAAATGAATATGTTGCAAACCTTTGGCAAGCTTTGTTAGAATGTGTGATAGCTGCTTGTCTGTTATGCCTTCCGCGTTACTTCTAGCCAATCTTAGTAAAGTTAAAGACATATTATGCCTTGAGCACAGCTCAAAAATAAGGCAGAATGGCCGTGAATGTATTATAAGTCCAAAGAGAATTGGTATAGATTGGTTTGGAGTTATATTGATCAATATCTTTGCCTCGCGTATAGCTCTTTCTCTAATGTTTTTTAAGGTAAATTCTGGGCGCTCCTTATATTCTTTCACAGCTACATTGAATTTCTTATATTGCATGATTTTAACTTTAGCAAATGTGCCTTCCCCTAAAATCAAATCTTCACCCTCGATAGACGACAAAAGTTCTCGGTTTAACAAACGATCTTTTGGAATTCCAGAAAGAAGCTTTGGGATGTATTCAAATGCACTTGATTCTGTTGCTTGAGTTGCTACCGATGCATATTCCTTATCTAACATAATCTGAAGGCCAATGTCGCAATATCTTTTTTTCGCAGAGGGTTGATATCCGCTTATTATATGTTCACTTCGATGAGAGCCAGTGTCAGGTACTGCTTCGTTGATTTTGAGCTTTAGACCATAATAAAAATTTGGTCCTTTGGCGTGCTGACGCTTAACTAAAGGAAAGGCAATCTTTACAGCAGTTCCAAGAGCCTTATCATTAATTGCCATTCCAAACTGAGTTTCGGCCATTTCTCGTAAATTTGATACAGAATATTTTTCTGTCCATCTTCTCCCAATTCTCCCATCGTCGTATTGAAAAGTTGTTTCAAGCCTGTCACAGCAAAGAAAAAGTTTGTTATCCCGAGCATAGCCGTTACATGAGCATGAGCGATGACATTTTTTTCATGTATCCGAAATTTTCCAAAAACAAAATTACTAGAATCTCAACAATTTCTTGGTTGACAATTGCCCGATCGATTTATCAAATAAAAGCATGCACGTATTTTTTTTAACTTAAAATTGGTCAACTTGCAACAGAAAAGTAAACGTGGCGTGTATGGTAACGTAATGCTTTTAACTAATTTGAAGAAATACATTGCTCAAAATTAATAATCAAAATCATTTTCATTAATATTACGATAAAATCATTATTATTATTTTCTCATTGTCACTATTGCTGCTGAGATACTACTGATCAAAATAATGCTACATATTTAAACTCATTGTTGTAGCTCTTACCACTGCACAAGCTGCCTTGTATTTTCCGATTGTCTTGCCATTAGTAGGGTTTAATTTGTATATACACGCAGTACATAAAAACGATATACACTGCTGATTCCCGAGTTCTTTTTCCTTTCGTTTTGATCATAGATAAATTAGAATAGATGAAACTGAAAACTTCCCTTTCTATGATATCAGACGAATGAAACAAACGGTAACGGGAAGTCAAACACTCGGATAGGCAGGGAGACACCCGGATGTTTAGTCAATCTCTATTATAAGTCTTTGCACTGGTTTAGTTTATTGCGTGAATAAAACTACGATTCATGTAAGCGTGAAGCAAAAATTCTGCAAAAGTTGACGTTACAAACATAAAGGAAAAAAGACTGATTTATTTGATCATTGTTTATGCTGAAATGAGTATGTAAAGTAGAGGGCGGACGAAATTCACCCCTTCTTAGAGTACAAGGGTAGTAACTATCAATATCTCTTCTTTCGGAATATTTTTAATGCAATGCATAATATAGAATTATAAAAACATATTGCATGAATAGATGGATATTTACTCCTGTTTGCGATCTGATTACTTCATACTTGGATACTTCAGGGTTACACACACAACCATAGCACTGGTCAAACACTCGGATAGCGACTGAAACACCCGGGTTCTTTAGATATTAAATAATGACACTCATTTAAGAATGTTGAATCAAAAATTCTGCAAAAGTTGACGTTACAAAGATAAAGGAAAAAAGACTGATTTATTTGATCATTGTTTAGGCTGAAATGAGTATGTAAAGTAGAGGGCGGACGAAATTCACCCTTTCTTAGAGTACAAGGGTAGTAACTATCAATATCTCTTCTTTCGGAATATTTTTAATGCAATGCATAATATAGAATTATAAAAACATATTGCATGAATAGATGGATATTTACTCCTGTTTGCGATCTGATTACTTCATACTTGGATACTTCAGGGTTACACACACAACCATAGCACTGGTCAAACACTCGGATAGCGACTGAAACACCCGGGTGCTTCAGATATTAAACAATCACTCTCGTTTAAGAATGTTTAAGCAAAAATTCTGCAAAAGTTGACGTTACAAAGATAAAGGAAAAAAGACTGATTTATTTGATCATTGTTTAGGCTGAAATGAGTATGTAAAGTAGAGGGCGGACGAAATTCACCCCTTCTTAGAGTACAAGGGTAATAACTATCAATATCTCTTCTTTCGGAATATTTTTAATGCAGTGCATAATATAGAATTATAAAAACATATTGCATGAATAGATGGATATTTACTCCTGTTTGCGATCTGATTACTTCATACTTGGATACTTCAGGGTTACACACACAACCATAGCACTGGTCAAACACTCGGATAGCGACTGAAACACCCGGGTGCTTCAGATATTAAACAATCACTCTCGTTTAAGAATGTTTAAGCTAAAAATTCTGCAAAAGTTGACGTTACAAAGATAAAGGAAAAAAGACTGATTTATTTG
Organism: Chrysaora quinquecirrha; assembly: GCA_014526335.1. Classification (NCBI taxonomy): domain Eukaryota; kingdom Metazoa; phylum Cnidaria; class Scyphozoa; order Semaeostomeae; family Pelagiidae; genus Chrysaora; species Chrysaora quinquecirrha. The sequence continues at coordinate 8,791,451 of JACTAT010000032.1, forward strand.
ATCATTGTTTAGGCTGAAATGAGTATGTAAAGTAGAGGGCGGACGAAATTCACCCCTTCTTAGAGTACAAGGGTAATAACTATCAATATCTCTTCTTTCGGAATATTTTTAATGCAGTGCATAATATAGAATTATAAAAACATATTGCATGAATAGATGGATATTTACTCCTGTTTGCGATCTGATTACTTCATACTTGGATACTTCAGGGTTACACACACAACCATAGCACTGGTCAAACACTCGGATAGCGACTGAAACACCCGGGTGCTTCAGATATTAAACAATCACTCTCGTTTAAGAATGTTTAAGCAAAAATTCTGCAAAAGTTGACGTTACAAAGATAAAGGAAAAAAGACTGATTTATTTGATCATTGTTTAGGCTGAAATGAGTATGTAAAGTAGAGGGCGGACGAAATTCACCCTTTCTTAGAGTACAAGGGTAGTAACTATCAAAATCTCTTCTTTCGAAATATTTTTAATGCAATGCATAATATAGAATTATAAAAACATATTGCATGAATAGATGGATATTTACTCCTGTTTGCGATCTGATTACTTCATACTTGGATACTTCAGGGTTACACACACAACCATAGCACTGGTCAAACACTCGGATAGCGACTGAAACACCCGGGTGCTTTAGATATTAAACAATCACTCTCGTTTAAGAATGTTGAAGCAGAAATTCTGCAAAAGTTGACGTTACAAAGATAAAGGAAAAAAGACTTATTCATTTGATCATTGTTTAGGCTGAAACTTGCGCACGATTTTTTTGTAAGAATTACATAATTAAAAACCCACTAGCAAGATCTCTGGCATATAGACAATAAAAAACAATAGAAAATTTAAGAAACTGACTTTTGAGGTTTGAGCTAGGTTTCTTATATAGAAGAGAAACAGTGTACACGCTTTTTTTTATAAAGAACCTAGCTCAAGGCCTAGTTCTTAAAGTTCCTTATTTTTGGACCACTTTCGAGACGATTGTAGTTCCAAAAGTTCCTTAATAGTTCCTTAATTTTAACTGCACATACAGTTTAATGACTACTGTACAGAGACATTTGCCTCGAAACTAGTCAAGGAAACATTTGATATATGCGCAAAGTACAATTTATGTGATTTTCGACTGCTAATGAATGGAACGGGCTTTCTCATTCTTGATTGTTTGCAGTGATAAAAATATTCAACAACGAAAAGTTCCTTAATGATTTTCTCTTTAGTAGTACAAGTTCTTTAAGTTTTCGAGCCTTCTGCATGTAAGTTCCTTATAAAGTGGTTCCTTATAAAAAAAAGCGTGTATGCAAAGTAGGGCAGGGACGAAACTCACCTCCTCTTAGAATACAGGTTTTTTTATAAGGAACACCTTTATAAGGAACTCAAGGCTGAAAATTCCCAAAAAGTTAAGGAACTTTAAGGAACTGTCGAGGCTCAGATGAAAAACTAAGAAACTCTTTTTTAAAGAACAAGACGGTTTGTACGAAAAGGAATAGAAGTACAATATATTTCCCATCGCTCTTCCCCTAAAGGCTCCATTTATACTTAAATTTAGAAATGAAGAATAGTTTCTATGAATTTGCTGCAAAAATGAGTATTTATACATATCCCACGACAAGGAACAGTATAAGGAACTTTCAGCTTCATTTGGTAGAAAAATTAAAGAACTCCAGCCTAAACTCAGACCAAAGGTTCCCTACAAAAAATGTGTAAAAGGATATCTGTCAAAATGTCTCATTTCCAAATATTTCTGTAAAATTTGCGAGAAAGTAACTTCGTTTTACCGTTGTTAATTTTTATTTGTTGATTTCCTTAATGAAAGCCCTGGTACATTGGTACCCACTGATGTCGGTTTGAAATTTTTAACCCCGCGCGCGATCGCGAGTGAGCGCAAGCAGAACTATGGCAGGCTTAACCTCGTTTGTATGTGTGACACATGAAGTTGGCCTGGTGAAACATAGGAAACATTTGTCTGAGCATGCGCAAAAATTTGAATTCCTGCTCGTTCTCTTCTCTTCTCGTAGACTTACCCTAAGTCTAAATCTTTATTCATCCGAAAACAAAGTCATGCGAGTCAATTGATAGCGCTGCGAAGGAGACAATGAGAAAAGTGAACGGAGATCACTTTTCTCCGTTCACTTTTCTCATTGTCTCCTTCGCAGCGTTATCAATTGACACGCATGACTTTGTGTTCGAATGAATAAAGATTTAGACTTAGGGTAAGTCTACTCTTCTCGTTGTTCGTTGAGTTTGAGTTTTGCTGCAGCTGCATGGCGCTTTTCTGAGCCGGAGAAGTACGGTCAGCTAATATCGAAAATCTCGACATTGCAGGTCGAGAAGGATGTGGGAAAAGAACAGCGATACACTGAGACATCTTGCCGCAGTTCCAGCAACCGAGTATGCTCCTATATCGTCTAAGGTTTAATTTACGACTAGGCCTAGATATGCTTTGGTTTTCCACCATACCCGAACTCCATTACAAGTACCTAACAAAAGAACCAAAAACAAAGTTATTCTTAAAAACCTAAATGCAATTTTCAAGCAATGAAGTTGAAATTACTTTCTGGGTTGATTTTATATAGTAGCTTTTTAAAAAGCTGTTGGAAAACTTCGATATGACTTCTGACTCTGTTGAAAACAAGAACGTAAACAACAACTTAGGCCGCCATTTTGTTTCGCACGAAATTTTTCTTTCAAATTTCCCGGCAAAATTAGCGCATGCTCAGACGAATGTCGCCTATGTTTGCCTGGTGAGCCTCCCAACTAAATATCAAAAGAACAATGACTCAATCACTTAGCCGCTTTTGATTGGAAGGTTCGAGGCGAGGTAATGTTTTCAAATCCAAATGTGAATGACATTGACATATAAATTATAATCATGCATACCGTCAACCGGGGTGACTTCGGACACTTTTTGGTATATTTCTATGAATATTACAAAAACTAATCATATAATTCTTTTAACTCTTTGATAAAAGTAACAAAGGTCCAAAGCAAATTTGAAAAGTGGTGTCTGTTATTTCCTCGATCTTATCTCCTTCGCGGTAATTGAAGATAAAGTCGTCCGAAGTCACCCCGCCTACTCTGGGGTGACTTCGGACAGACGTAATGTTTTCGCATTGAAAAAATCAAGACATATTTCGAAGATAAAAAAGCTACAAAAAGTTGCCAAAAGAGTCAAAAAGAGAAGATTTGGCAAGAAATTTTGCAGAAGGTTCCATCTGTTCGTGAGAAAAGACATCAAAACAAATTCGCTCAATTTAGGCCCATTGCGATAAATTTGCGAGCCGGTTCTTTGAGAGTTTCTAGACTGAGTTGATAAAGTTCCAGTCAAAGCAAGAGTTTCACCCTAGAACAACTTAAAAAAACTTAATTCACGATTTCTTAATCTTCTCAAGTGCCACCACAAAGCAGAAAGCAGAAACAATATTTTTGTCCGAAGTCACCCAGCAGTCCGAAGTCACCCCGGTTGACGGTCTTTCCTTTGTTAGGTTCAGGATTTTAGGGTTAGAGCTAAGGGTTTTAGGGTTATAAGGCTTTTCCATTAGCATGGATTCAAGTTTACAGAGCTAACTATTGTTTTCTATTGTTCTCTTGGTCAAAAAACCGTGACATGGAATTTCAAAGGGTTCCAATGCAAGTCAGCCTTCTGCCTAACTTCCTAAACATTCTACAAAGCCCTGAACCACTTCTGCAGCCGAAATATTCGACCAAGTAGCCATTGTCATTCTTATTTAGAACTCATAAACAACTTTTATTTTATTGTTTCCCTCTTTACATTAAACTTTTTGCTAATTACCCCTAGATTCATAGTTTTGATTGCTTCTGATTCTATTTTGCATAATGTTTAATTGATATATGCTGTATATCTATAGATAATCCAACAATACAGCTTTTTGTAAATGTTACAACTTTGAACTTCTTCAGGAAATGACTGCAAAAATTGATAATAACTGTATTTTAATCAATTAATCAATCAAGATTGCATTAAGATAAAAACATAGAAGAAGAACTTCCAAAGCTTCATACATTATTCAACTGAGATAAAAATTTGACAACAAAGATGACAATTTCTAGGTTGCAAGACGTTTTGAACAATAATTGTTCATCTTCACTTAATAGATCATAATTAAATTACATTTAGAACAAACTAAGTATATATTGAGATTAGTTACATAATAAGTAATACTACATTTTTTTGTCATACTTTCAGTCAGGGGGTTATAGGAAGGGTAAAAGAAACCATAAAAAGGCAACATTTTTGGCCAAAAACCATAAAACTGCACCAAAATTGCAAATCAAAATAAAAATGTAAAACCATACTTTTTGGAGGTAAAAACCAGAAATTTGATTTCAGAAAAAAAATGATGTTTTAAAATAAATAAAAAAGTTGATCAGAAATACCTACCATTGTGTGCTATAGATATATGACAATTCTATCAAAATACTGCAACATTTTATTTTTAAATACAGTTATATAATCATTAAAACACTCATTTTACATTTTTGGAGAAAATTGCATAATGTTAACAAATTTTGTCAAAAGTATGCAATTTTAAAAGAATGTAAAATATGTAAAATCCTTTTAGCAGCAAATTAATATAATATTAGTGATCAATCAGCATAGTTTATTTTAACCTCATTGTATTAAAACTTTCCAGCAACATATTTCTGTTTGTAGATAATGGCAATTGAGAATGAAATGTATTCTTCGATTTTACATAGTGCAATGTCTTCAAATTTTTTTCCATTTAAAATATCAATTTTCATTAGCAAATATTAATTAAAAGTTGTGCTAGTCTAGTGTTTGAACAAAGCAGCTTTACTTGTTGCACCCAGATTTTACAAGTTAAACCCAGTGCAAGTTTTCCCCTGTCCCTCTAGTTGTATTTTCAATTTTAATGTTTGTAAAGGCCAAAATATTCATTATTCTCTCTGAAATACAAAACAAAAATGATCTTTTAGTTATTGAAAATACCATGACATAACCAAAATCCATCCAAAATTTTTCACAGCCTTGACGTTTGCATTCTTGCAATAACACTTCTTCAAATCTGTGGTGTGAATTCTTTGGCAGATTTTGTAGGGCAGCAAAGACTTAGAGGTTTAGCTTTAGGCCAGAAGTATGGTGGTTTGTAAATTATACCCTTGATTCCCACATGGCTACTTTTTCATCTTGCTACAGTTTTTCCTGCCAGAAAATACAGGGTATTTAGACATGCTGCATGCTGATTACTTTATCACAAGCATACAGGAAACTCATTTGGCTATTTAAGGAGCTAGTGAATGACCATCCTAGATTGATTTCTAATCCTTGCAAGACTTCATGAAGCAACAAAAAAAAAATTAACAAGTATGAGACGATCTTTTCAAAATTGCTGTCATTGCTGTAAAGTAAACATACATTTTATTATTGCCAGAAAATGCTTCCAAATCCACAAGTGCATCAGTTATAACCTATGTCACCCATAACTAAAAAAAAGCTAGATTAAAAGATGAAACTTTTTAATATTAAATAAAAAAACCTACCATGATGAGTTTATGTCCAAATCAAAGACTGTCCTGTGAAATAAAATAAAAGATGGTAATGCCTTCATGTATTAGATGGATAAAATACACCAACATCTTGCTGACACTAGGCCCACATCAGTAGATCAAAATACACCTTATTGTTGATACAAAGCAGTGATAAAAAGTAGGTGCTTCCTTTGACTGTTTTGATAGTTAACTCATCGGTTGAATAATGGTGTTATAGATAGGCCAACAGCAACATTTCAAAACGATAAGACTAGACTAGGCCCACATCAGAATATCGATAAAATACACCAACATCTTGCTGACACTAGGCCCACATCAGTAGATCAAAATACACCTTATTGTTGATACAAAGCAGTGATAAGAAGTAGGTGCTTCCTTTGACTGTTTTGATAGTCAACTCATCGGTTGAATAATGGTGTTATAGATAGGCCAACAGCAACATTTCAAAACGATAAGACTAGACTAGGCCCACATCAGAATATCGATAAAATACACCAACATCTTGCTGACACTAGGCCCACATCAGTAGATCAAAATACACCTTATTGTTGATACAAAGCAGTGATAAGAAGTAGGTGCTTCCTTTGACTGTTTTGATAGTTAAATCATCGGTTGAATAATGGTGTTATAGATAGGCCAACAGCAACATTTCAAAACGAAACGATAAGTCTAGACTAGGCCCACATCAGAATATCGATAAAATATACAGGCCAACAGCCTTTGGATCGATAAATTATAGAATGAGAACAACTGTAACTATGTCAATAGCCTAAACACAGTGAAAACTATCGAAAGGCAACTTTCTCCGTTATGAAACTACGCCATTTTTCTTTAACGCGAAACAAGCTGAACCGAGGAGACAAATTCCTGGTGCTGGTATTGACCAATGATATTGACGCATCTTGGACATCGCCAAACTAATGGCCAATAGAATGTCTGGTACCTTCGGTACGCTGGGAATCCCTTTAAAATGAAATGACCAATCAGAGAACTCGTAACTAAAACCTCATGATACCTGCCAGAGTGACCATAGAAGGGGGTGACAAGGGAGTGTAGGAGTGAGACAGTCATCCCTTCACTCAGCTTTTTTGAAAGACTTGAAGGTGCTGTCCTAGGGGCTTGCCACGCAAGGAACAAAATGCCTACCCATATTTATACTAAATTCCTGAAAATATATGCACCCAAAGTTATACAACAATATTAACTCGTACACTACTTTATTCGCTTAATGTACTATAATATGTCAATTCGAATGAAACTTCACCAAGAAAAGTGAAAGCAAACAAAAGCAAGACAATTAAGTACCCCTCAGGGATGCTGTGGTGTTTTTGTATAATCATATTAGTCAAGACCGTCGGAAGGAATCTCCGATTGGGGAGCTGAATAATAGAAAAGTATTCGATGATACACGCTTTTTTTTTATAAGGAACCACTTTATAAGGAACCTACATGTAGAAGGCCCAAAAATTAAAAGAACTTATATTACTAAAGAGAAAATCATTAAGGAACTTTTGAATGTTGAATACTTTTATCACTGCAAATAATCAAGAATTAGAAAGCCGGTTCCATTCATTTGCAGTCGAAAATCACATAAATTGTACGTTAAGCATGTATCCAGTGTTTCTTTGAGTAGTCTCGAGCTTTGCTCACATACAAATGTCTCTCTTTTATTGTTAAGACCACTGTATGTGCACATAAAATTAAGGAACTATTATGGAACTTTTGGAACTACAATTGCCTCAAAAGAGGACCAAAAATAAGGAACTTTAAGAACTAGGCCTTGAGGTAGGTTCCTTATAAAAAAAAGTGTGTATAATGATTTTATGATGTCATACTATTGTTTTCACAATTATTGGGGGGCTCTAGCAGGCATTGAATTGTCATTTATAGTACTTTGTTCTTTTAGTACTTGAAATTTCACTTTGTGCTCTTTTCTAAATGCAACCCCTCTGCCCAAAGTTCTCCCAAACCACCCCTGTCAGATCTTGTTAGAATGAGTTTGTGATTACTTTGTTCTCTTTACAAAATGCAACACCTCTGTCGAAAGCTCTCCCCAACCACCCTTGTCAGAGTCTTCAATAATACAGAGAATTAGTTCCTGATTTGACTTTGTTCTCGTCAGGTAATGGCATCATCATCAGCTGTAGCTGATCTTGGAAAACGTTTACTTGAAGCATCACGAAAAGGAAATGCAGAAGAAGTGAGGCAACTTATGGCAACAGGGGCTCCAATTACGACGGACTGGGTATGTTTTTATCTAAAATGCACATTTGTTTATTTGGTTTCTTTGTAGGATTTAGGCTGGGATTTGTATTTTTGTTTGATTACGATTAAAGTGGTGTATGATTGGTTAGTAGATTCTTTTTTATTTATTGTTTCCATGGTGACTGATTCTCTTTTTAATAAGTCTTTCTTGATTGACTTGTAACTTGATACCCGTGTAGCTGATTTGGTTTGATTGATTGATCAGTTGATTGATTTAATTGGTTGATAAGTTGATTTGGTTTGATTAATTGATTGAGTGATTTGGTTTGACTGATTGATTGATTGTTTGATTTTGTTTGATGGATTGATTACATTGGCTTGATTGATTGATCTACATGATTGATTGATTGACTGATTGATTGATTAATTGATTTAGTTCACTTGATTGATTGATTTACATAGTTGATCGATCGAATGATTGATTGATTGAGTGATTGATTGACTTGGCTTTGTTGATTGATTTGGTTTTATAAGCGTGATTAACTGTACTAGTTTGCATCTTTGGTTTGAAGGATTCAATGTGATTATTTGATTAACAATGTCTGAATGATTTTGGTTGAACACATTTCATCAATTCATTGCTGCTTATCATTCGATTTTATTTGATCCATGATCTTTGACTGAATTAAACTTGTCTCAAACCTAGCTTGGCACATCACCATTGCATTTGGCAGCCCAGTATGGTCACACAGTCACCGCCGAGGTTCTTTTGAGGGCTGGTGTCAGTAGAGATGGAAAAACTAAGGTACAAAGAAACTTTATATAGTTCTTTATCTATCCAAATCCTTAAGTATGTGCATATATATGTGTTTGTATGTAAGTTTACCTTCATTGATTTTGGAGTTTCAGGATCTTCTTTTATCAAAACCAAAAAAGTTGGTATTCTCTAGACCAAAAGAGATCGTTTTCTTACTAAGACTATCTAACAAAATGTTTGCCGTTTATATTGCTCTATCCGATCAGCTGAGTGAAAAACAATTCCAGCCCAACTTTTTTTCCTAAATGGACTCATTTTGACTGAAATATGAGTTTATGTTTCTTTTTATAAACAATCTCGGTTTGTTCCTGTCGTTACACACTCTGAGGAATGCCAGATGAAAAATTTCGTATTTATTCGAACATTTATCTCTATCAAGGTTGACAAGACACCTCTGCATTTAGCTGCTCAGCACGGACATCTTGAGATTGCCAAAATGCTGATAAAGAGTGGAGCAACTGTAAATCAAGTCGACATGGTATTTGTCTAAGTTTTTATTGTTTTATTGTTGGTTGAACTTGTAAGCAAGCAAGCAAGCAAGCAATCTTTATTTTGTTAATGCATGTCAAGGGTTCTGGCAGCTATGCAGCTAATGTAGACCTGCAGCTTGTCTCTTTCTGTTGAAACAGTAATCTAACTCATTCAATACACTTTGCAAACTGTATATATTCTAGTAGAAATTGGAATGTTGGCAGGAAATCGCAGCTTAATAATAAATCTAAGTACAAGAATTGCGACGAAAAACACGATAAACCAGTAGAGACAAGAAAGAACGACTGGATTTGTCGTTGTATCATGTTACTACTGGTTTATCATGTTACTCTAAGCAATTCTTGTACTGAGATATGTACATTCTACTGTGAAGCTCAGGAGTTGCATTGTTGCTAAATTCCTGATGTTCCTGTTAAGAAAAAGGCTACGTCAGTTACTCCTTAATCGTGACTTTTCTTGACTCAGATAACCATATTCTCCTTTCAATTGAAGACGAAAATCAATAATTCATCTCTTGAAATTGAACTCATTTTGACAGATTGAGCTTGATTCTTCCCTGCGTTAATAAAATTACCATTAACTACCATCTTTATTGATAGTTATAACTCTAAACTCGAGTTAATACATTTAGAACCGTCAGAGTCAGGAAAAAGTTACGGTCACACGGTCATTGACCGAAGGAAGGTCCATTAGAACAATAGAAAATATTTTGCCACACCCAAAACATGCCTTTTTTCATTGTTTAGTGAGGAAGGTTTCCAGCTAGGGGTATTTTTGTCTGAAGGAAGGTTGAACACTTTTCTGGACTCGAGAACCGTTTTTAGAACTCATCTGCGCCTTCGATTCTTTCTGACAAAGAATGCCTTCAATGTTTTCTACAACTGCTATAAGCTTATTTTAGGCTTGTCGATCAGAATTGCTCGTGTAAACACTAAAAACATTAATGGCTTGCTTGTACTAATCGTGTATTTTCCTTTCCATTAGTTAAACATGACTCCACTACACTGGGCTGTGGAAGCGCATAGTCCAGAAATTTGCAAACTTCTGATGAAAAATGGTGCTACGACGGATACAAGAAATAAGGTAATCATCGTTCGTTTGTTTATTTGTTTGTTTGTTTGTTTTTCTCCCAAAAGTTTCGAGGAAATGAATCAGGGGATTTGGTTAACATATTTGAAGTTAGTAGAATAGTTTGGTGAAAAGCAATTAGTGAGTTCTTTAGTTTCAAGTTATTTTGCAACAATGTAAGCCAGCGATCTAGCTAGATTTTCTTCAACTTAAATAACTAACTAACTCATTAACTAACTAACTAACTAACTAACTAACTAACTAACTAACTAACTAACTAACCAACTGACTAACTAACGACTAACTAACCAACTAACTGATGACAGACTAACGAACTAACTAACTAACTAACTAACTAACGAACTAACTGACTGACTAACTAACTAACTAATTAACTATCTAACTAACTAACTAACCAACTAAGTAAATAACTAACTAACTAACCAACTAAGTAACTAACTAACTAACTAGCTAACTAACTAACCAACTAAGTAACTAAAGTAACTCACAAACTAACTAAACAGCCAACTAACTAACTAAATAACTAACTAAGTAACTAACTAACTGTAAACTAACAAACTAACTAAAAAATCAAATAACTAAATAACAAACTAACAAGCAAAGAAAGTAACTAACTAACTAGCTAACTAACTCACTTACTAATTTATTAACTAACAACTTAATTAACTATATATTTAACTAACTAATGAACTATCTAACTAACTAACTAACTATCTAACTAACTCACTAACTAACTAATCAACTGATTAACTTACTTGGTACCTAACTAATTAGCTGACTAACCAACTAGGTAACGAAATAGCACATGTTTTTTGCTGGCATTTTGGTAAGAAAGTGAATTGGCATGAACTGTTAGTCTTGGTTCCAGTTTTGTCAGACACAATGTAATATCTCTTTCCTTTTATTTTAGTTTATGGTATTCAGATAGTTGTTTAGATGCACATAGAATTTATTTGCTTTCACTGCATTGGTAAGTTAGTGAGTTATTTAGTTAGATAGGCTATTGTTTACTTAGCCAGTTAGTAATTTTGCTAGTTACTTAGTAAATAACCTATTTTGCTTGTAAGTTATGGAGTAAGTAATCTGAATAACTTGTTCGCTAGTTGATTATTGAAGTTAATTTGCTATTTTGTTGGTTAGTAAGTAAGTAAGTAAGTTTGTTAGTTAGTTAGTTAGTTAGTTAGTTAGTTAGTTAGTTAGTTAGTTAGTTAGTTAGTTAGTTAGTTAGTTAGTTAGTTAGTTAGTTAGTTAATTGGTTAGTTAGTTAGCTAGTTAGGTAGGTAGGTAGGTAGGTAGTGTTAAAAATAAGGCTGTAGAATTTTCATCTAAATTATTATTTTGTTTTCAGTTTGGACAAAGTGCAATGGACATAATAAAAGCAAAGAATTATCATAACCTCACTGACATTTTGCTCTGCACGAACCAAGTAAGTGTCGATCCTATTTTTGGTTTTTAGTCAAATAATCAGACTTTTGTTATGAACCAATGTTTGTCAAACATTTTTTAATTCGTTTGTCAACCAATATGTTTTATTGTTTACCCACGCCTTGCAAAATTTATTCGCAAAAGTTTTCGCTTATGTTAGGCAGAAGATGTTTTTGTTATCATCTAAAAGCATTGCAAAGCACAATCTGTTTGTCCAATAATATTTTGACGTTGCCAAACGTTCGAACATTGTTTGGAATTAAAATATCAAATGTTTTAATTAAAATGTGTGATTGCTTGAGGCAAAAACACCTTCACACATTCTTCTTCCTTTTTTCTTCTTCTTATTCCTCTTCTACTTCTTCTGTTACTTCTTTCTCCCTCTTTTTCTTCTTCTTCTTTCTTCTTCTTCTGCAACTACTTCTTTATTATTCTTCTACTTCTTTCTTATTCTTCTTCTTCTTTCTTCTTTCTTCTTCTTCTTTCTTCTTCTTTCTTCTTCTTTCTTCTTCTTTCTTTTTCTTCTTTCTTCTTCTTTCTTTTCTTCTTCTTCTTCTTCTTCTTCTTCTTCTTCTTCTACTTCTTTCTTCTTCTTCTTCTTCTTCTTCTTTCTTCTTCTTATTCTTCTTCTTTCTTCTTCATTCTTCTTTTCTTCTTCTTCTAATTCTTTCTTCTTCTTTCTTCTTCTTTCTTCTTCTTTTTCTTTTTCTTCTTCTTCTTCCTCTTTTTCTTCTTCTCCTTTCTACTTCTTCTTCTTTCTTCTTCTTTCTTCTTCTTCTTCTTCATTCAAGTGTTTGATATAGAGGGGTGTCGCCCTGGTTGAGGGTAAACGTGGTTTGATAGGTTTTTAGTACTTTCTATTTATTGTTGAATAATAAGAATTGTGCCGTAGTTAAGTCTTAAAAGAGCGCGAAAACATTTTGATGACGCCATGTGAAAAATATTTTCTACGTTTTTTTTCTAAACTTTCGTCCATCAGCAGAGAAAAATATTTTTAAAATGCGTCTACCTGAAAACGAATTGTAAATATTCGCCAATTTCACTTTCATGTTTTGTTGTACTGTTTTGTTTTGGTTTCTTTTATTAGAGTTGTGAAAGGTTTTCCAATAAAAACACAGCTTCATGATAAGTTTAATTCAACCCGATAAATTTCATAATGTAAGATTTGTAATTTGATATCCGTTTCCGTCGCCACAGGCTTTGTTTCCATGAGCTGTTTGATTGGCCTAAGTCGCCCTATTTGAGGGCCCTATGGTAATTTCCCGTTAACAACGTTGCGTTACGAAAGCTACGCCCTGTGGTACGGAAAGGAAACAATTTTCCTGCGGCGCCGCAGGCTTATTTTCCCTGTTTCATGGTCTCTGCGGAGGCACATTTCACACTTTTGTTTGCCCTCAATCAGGGCGACTTCAAAAAATTTAGGCCGTCGCGACCACTATGTCTTTGCGTTGCTCGTCACGGAAGACGAGTTGAACGATATCCAATATAATTTATTTCAACAACAAGTAAGAGTTCAGGAACAGAATCATGATGAGTTTATTTTTCTAACTTCCTTCGTTCAGCTGAAATTCTTGACTAATGTAACAATACCCTCAACCAGGGCGACACCCCTCTATTTGCCATTATAAAATCCATTCGTGCCATCACATCATTAGCTAAACTCATTCACTTATGGAAATAACAATATATTAGATAATTGGGAAACTGAGATGTAAAATCATCTAATCTTTGGCTGTTTTCGTTACAGGGAGCCAATGATTACATCAATGAAAGACAAAGTAAGTTTCACTAACCTATGAACTTTACAAAATTTGCTTTGATTCGACTTTGACCTATAATGACCTTTTGAATGCCGACTTGTAATGACATAGTAGATATATTTGGACTTATCTCTATTGATTCTGATACATAATAGTTACCGTATACCGTGACAAGCCATTGGTATTTATCATGACAACGTTTCAGGACAGATCCGTCTCCCATCATTGAGAATGCTTTGATGACAAACGAAATCTGGAATGCCCTGTCCTTTGACCTTTGCTGACCCTTGAGGAACTTTGAACTCTCTTCTAATTTTCCATGTACCTTCTTTATATCAATGAAAATGGACGCGAATTTTAATATCTTTGTGCATTATTCCGTTCAAACAATTTATAAATGTTTTTCCACATTTTACCCTATATTTCATTAATATATTTCATTTTCATTTAGATAACAACAACGCCAATATTTATTTTGAATCACGAAAACGAGCTCGCACGCGGAAGTTTCCAATGACCGCGGGATCATGGACTGGAGGAGAGTTGCAGACTGGTAAATATATCCTTGATCGTAAATATTTTTACAATTGGGTAAGAGTTTAACGTTGTTTTTAGGCACTGAACAAATGAACTGAAGAAGCTCGAGTTTCGCGCCAAAATAACTGATTGAAAAAGAGGTTCGTCTGATGTTCATTTTCCCAGGGCCTAAAATATGAACAAGAACTTTGATATGGACCTAGTTATACTTCATAGGCTGATGATTGCTTAGTCCTACCAAAGTATGCGATAGCTATTTTTTCAACAGGGTGTGATAATGTCAAGGCGTTAATTTTTATTTATTTTCTCAATTTTTAGACAAAGATAGTAGGCCTAGGCCAAAGCAAGCAAGATTAATTGTTGAAGAGAAACAGCCAACAACGAACATAAATGAAAACTTGGAAGAAAGAGAATCAGTTGCTAATGGAAACAATTTATCATCTCTAGTTGATGCCGCTGCTTTAGTGAGGTCGAAGGCTCACAACAACATCAGCAACAACAGAATATCAGGTCATTGTCATTTTTTTATTTCTCATCCTGCCTAAATAAAACTACTGTGTTTTGAAAGTCAGTGAGTTTTTTGGCGAGTTCAAGACTGAGTAAACAAGAAAGGGAAAACCGCCTTTCTTCATTCCTTCACGAGTGTTTGCTGTCCTCATTTTGCATATGAACTTTAAATGATTCTCTTATTCTCTTATTTTTGACCTCTGACTACTATTTATTAACGTTGACCTATAATCCACCGCCTCTAGCTTCTGATCTTTGACTATTGAACTCTTAATGATGACCCCTCACCTTGTTTATTTGGCATCCAGATCCACTTCTGATCCCTCACCATCCACATCTGACCTCTAATGATCTCTCTTGTTATTTTTTCCTGTCCTTGATCTTTGGCATTCGAGGTCTTATGGCTGACCTCTGACAAATCTTTGTCAGATTTTCGCCTTTTGTCCATTTGATCTCCTAACTTGATCTGTGCTACCTTATTTGTGACTCCTTGCCCTTTGATCTCAAGCCTTTGTAATTTGAACTCTAACCTTTAAGCTGTGATGTATCACCCATGTCCCTGGAATCTTCTCTCTGAATCCTCATCTGTGCCCACTTATTTGTAGCCCCATACTCTTTGATCTCAGGCCTTTGAACTTTAACCTTTGAGCTGCGACTTATGACTACAAATAGTTGAAAGCTTATATCTGATTTGCTCATCTTACCTGTGACCTTTGATTTTATATTGCAGGATCAATCAGTGGAGATACCTCACAGCGAAACATACCTGTCTTTACGGACGCCAGCGTTCTTGATACACTTGCTACCTTGGCAACAGCATCTACACAAATTATCACTTCCGGAAGTGACACCATTGGGTCAACTGGGACAAAAACAGCCTCACAACCAAATAGTTCATTGAGACCTAGTTACGTCACAATCCCTGGTATCCAGGCCCCTGTTCAAATATTACAAGCAAATCCGAATCAGCCCGGGCTGGTTACTCCAAGTCCCGTTGCTTCTGCGCTACCCGCGGGAATGATACAACTGGCATCACCTCTCGCGTTCAATATCATGCCTGGTGGAAGGCTACAGGTATGAATCGAACATAGTATTTAATCCTGGGTTTTTCTTTATCGAAATTTTCGCTCATGATGTATTGATATGATCATGACGTAACCCCGCTAGCCAATCTCTACACACTAATGTGGTGGATACGCACTGCTATCGTTGTATTTTTGCGTACTGTGGTGGATTCGACGAAGTCTTAGAAAAATCTATTGATCAATCAAGAAAAACCACAAAATCCACCACGGTACGCAAGAATAACAAAGCATGAAGCATAATAACCCACCACAATAATGTTTATCCATCACATTATGCAATAACCACTGCCACAACAAGCATAATAACCTACCAGAGTAGTGATCATCCACCACAGTGGTAATTTGTTAGCGTAGTAACTTAGATTTTACTGTTTCTTTTCACAGGTTGGACAACCTGTAGTATCAGGTGCTCATTTGAACATTCCTGTACAAATGCCTTTACAAACCGCAGGGCTTCCAGCTGGACATTTCATTGCTGTTAACAATTCAAGCAATACTATTATCAGTCAGCCTGCAGGAACTCTTGGGCAGAGTGTTGCTAAGCAACCTGTTGCCACGGAGACCTTGTCAAGTCGTCCTACGAGCATTATGTCAGCGGTTAGTAGAATGCTCGACATCATTCGATTTCAACTGTTTTTTATTTGGTTGTTTGTTCTGGTATGCTTTGTTTGGCTTGGCTTACCTTGGTTTGGCTTAGCTTTGCGTGGCTTAGCTTGTCTTGGCTTGGCTTAGCTTGGCTTGGCTTGGCTTGGCTTATCTTGGCGTGGCTTAGCTTGGCTTGGCTTGGCTTGGCTTGGCGTGGCTTGGCTTGGCTTGGCTTGGCGTGGTTAGCTTGGATTGGCTTGGCGTGGTTAGCTTGAATTGGCTTGGCTTTGCTTGGCTTGGTGTGGCTTGGCTTGGCTTGGCTTGGTTAGATTGGATTGGCTTGGCGTGGTTAGCTTGAATTGGCTTGTCTTGGTGTGGCTTAGCCTTACTTCGCCTTGGCTTAGCTTGGCTTCGCCTCGGCTTGGCTTGGTTAGGATGGATTGGCTTGGCTTGCCTTGGCTTGGCTTGAGTTGGCGTGGCTTAGCTTGGAGTGGCTTGGCTCGGCTTGATATGACTGTTTGGGATTACTTGTCAATCTATTGTCTTTCTTATAGGCTACCCAAGGTGCGACTGCTGAATTACCACAAGGGAATCTTCCTGTAAACCTGCCAATTGGATTGGTTAATACGCTTGTTGGTGGCAACGTCTCATTGGCTAATATCCAACCGTTACCTGGCAACACAAGCACAGCACAGTCTGGGGACGCAAGATTCATTCAGCCAAAAGCAGTACCAGTTACGCAGATTAGTCTACAACCCGGAATGGCTCCAGCTCAGCTCGCTCAGGCTATTCAGTATGCAAATATAGGTCCTGGACTTGCTCCTATACCATTTTTACCCGTTGCGGGACTTGGTGGATTGCAGTTTTTACCACAGGTAAAAAACGTTTGGTTTTAGACCTCTGCTAGACTCAGTACAGGAGCCGTAGTTGTTGCTACAGAATTGAATCGCTGCACGCTCAAACTACTGTCCAGAATGAAGTGAACAACAACAGCCGCTCAGTTTAATTCAATTTGAGCATAAGTCAAAGTCTTATGAGACAAGACTAGGTCTTAGTTTCGTTATCGTGGTCGTAGGCATGTTTGTACAAGGATTTTCACCCTCACGATAAATACCCTTTGCAGCAACTTAGGCCCTGATCAAACATTGTTGGTCAAAATTTTAATTTGTTTAACCCTTTTTTGGCCACGTCATAAACATTACCTGTCAAACAAGTTTTTTGACAAGCAAGTTTTTCAAAACATTTTCCCAAGCAAAACTGTCAGGTAAGTTTTTTGACGTGTCAAAGGGCCAAACATAGCTCATACAGCAAATACCGATCTTTTGACCAGAAGTGTTTGATGGAGGCTCCTGCAAAGAGGGCGGTTGTTTCTGTAAACCCTATGTTTTTATTAAGGATTTTCGAAGGGAATTCTAAGAGACTTAAGTGGTTGATTAGGGCTGTAAAAGGTCGTCAAAATGTTGCCCTTAACTTAAATATTGCCTGCTTCTTGCTCTTTCATACTTAGGCGAGTCTTCCATCGAAACTCTCAAGTTTTCTTTTTTTTTCTTTTCCTAGGTGATACCAACACAACTCTTTAATGCATTGCGAGGATCTTTGCCCCAGGCTCCTCAGTTTCATCCTCAACTCGCAAACAATGCGTACACGATTCCAATGTCTCCATTGAATCTCTCGAGCATTTTGCCAACCGCTGCCTCACTGGCCCAACTGCCGTTAGCACAACAGCAAAGTTTAGCACAGCACTTACAAATTCCTGCAACGCCACAGGTTCACAGCTCCGTCGCCCAATTGTTGCAGCCGTCTCCTAACCAACAGCAAACTATAGCGTCCTCGACCCCACAGCCGCTCAATGTGGTAACCCAGAGAATTCTCGAATCGCCCCCTCATCAGCAAATCGTCACACTCCCAGCACAGGGTCACGGTTCCATCGCCCAACAGTTGCAGCCGTCTGCTAACCAACAACAGCCAGCAGCCTCGACCCAACTGTCGCTCAATGTTGTGACCCAGCGTATTATCGAACCACCCTCACAGCAACAAATCGTGACATTAGCCCCGCAAATTGATGGTCCACTCCATCAGCAGACTACATCAAATCATCAAGATTCTGGGACACTGTCCCAACGTGTCCTTGGCACTCAAGCGCAGATTGTATTGGGACCTGGTCATCTGACGCAGCGTGTTCTTGGCTCGCCGACTCAGGAGCCGACTGTCTCTCAACAAATGGTCTCTTTGGGACAAGAGGTCCAAGACGTATTCGGCCCAACCCGATCTGACACTCTCGAACATCGAATCCATAGTTCACCGACCCAGCAGCCAATTGTTTCTCAAATTGTCTCTTTGGGACAAGAGGTTCAAGATGTATTCGGCTCAACCCGATCTGACACTCTTGAGCAGCGAGTCCATGGTTCACCGACCCAGCAGACAGTTGTCTCTCAACCAATGGTCTCTTTGGACCAAGAAGTCCAAGACGTATTAGGCCCAACACGACCTGACATTCTAGAGCAGCGAGTCGTTGGTTCACCGACCCAGCAGCTCAATATCTCCTTAGGACAAGAAGATCGAAACTCAATAAATCAGTCTAGCAATTTTGTACAGCATGTGTCACCAACTCAGCAGGAAACTGTGTCCTTCGGAAACGAGGCCAAGGCTGCAGTTAACCACACACAGCCTGGTAGTTTGACAGAACGTGTTCTTCCTTCTTCCATTCAGCAGCAACTAATTTCTTCGGGACAAGAGGCCCAAAGCAGACCTGATTCATTGGCTCAGCGTTTACTGGGTTCTTCTCCCTCGGATCACACTGTCTCTTCGGGACCAGAGGTCCAAAGCTTGTTAGACGAAAGCAGATCTGGTCCACTGGCACAACATGTTCTCGGCTCCTCTTCCCCTGAGCAGACTGTCTCATTGGGACAAGAAATTCAGCGTACATTGAACGAGACAAGGCCATGCAGTTTCGGGGAAGACGTCCTTAGTTCCACTACTGAGCATCAAATGGTCTCTATAGGACAAGAAGTAGAGAGTACGTTAGTGCAATCTCAGTCTGACGGTTTGGCAAGAGGCGTTCTTCCGTCTCCAACCCAACAACCAACCTTTACCTCAGAGCAGGATGTACAGGACCCATTGAACCAAACTCGAAATGGCAATATTGATCAATATGCCCTTGGGTCTCCAGCACAAGACGTCCAGAGTACGTTGAACCAATCTGACACCTTCTCCCGGCATATGCTTACTTCTTCCACTCAGCAACCGGAAACCTCTCTGCAGCAAGAGATACAAGACCCACTGAACCGACCTCAAACTGACACTTTCGACCAGCATGTCCTTGGTTCACCGGCCCAAGACATCCAGAGTACGTTGAACCAATCCGACACGTTGTCCCGACGTATCCATGCCACTTCCACTCAGCAACCGGAAATCTCCTTGCAGCAAGACCCACAAAACCCACTGCTCCAACCTCAATGTAACACTTTTGACCAGCGTGCCCTTGGTTCTCCGGCTCAAGATGTCCAAATCACATTAGCTGAAGCTAGTACCTTGGCACAAAGTGTCTTTTGCTCCGCAAGTGAATCACCAATCGTCACACTGGCTCAGAATATGATAACATCTTCTATGCAACCGGAAAGCGATGTCACGGCGAAACAAACCCTTAATTCATCGACTGAGAATTTCGGTGATTCCCCAAATACACAGGCGTTTATAGACACTTTTGCCCAGCCACCCACATCTGAGCAACATGTGACTTCCACCATCGATCCTGAGCTGTCGTTATCGCCTGCTAACTTTGCAGATTCTGAAGACAAGATGATGGTACCTGAAGATCAGACTGCTGGCATTGTTGTTTCATCTGATGCTATTCAGAGTGCAAATGACAGTGAGTTGATTTTTTGATTTTTGATTTTTGATTTCGGCAGTCTTTTCATCTTTTTTATTTGTAATAAGTGTAATAAGAAGCGTGAGAACTGTTGGCGAATAGTACGACTAGTACTCCTGGGGAGCCATTGTGGCCAGGGGCCAAGTGACCAGATGGCCTTTAAAACAGTTTTTGCCTTGATTTAGCTTCAGCTGGTTTGATTTGATTGGACTTGACAAGACCTGACCTGACCTAACTTTTGTTTTCTTTTCTTTGCTTTTCTTTTATTGACTAGACATGACTTGACATGACTTGACTTGACTTGACTTGACTTGACTTGCCTTGCCTTGACTTGCCTCGACTTGACTTGACTTTATTTGACTTGACTTGACTTGACTTGACTTGACTTGACTTGGCTTGACTTAATTTTGCGTTTCATTGCTTGACTTGACTTGACTTGACCTGATCTGACCTTACCTGACTTTTATTTTCTTATGTTCTTTTATTTTCTTTTATTTTACTTGACTTCCCTTAACTTGACTTGATTTGATTCTATTTCCTTTGATCTTTTTTGATTGATGATGACTGACTGATTTTTTCATTTATTTTTCCTTTGATTAATTTCAGATAATTCTTTGCCTGTGTCACAACCAGAAGAATCTCCGAGTTCAACGTCTGATTCTGGAAGTCAAGTTCTGCCTCATTTGCAGCAACTTGTGTACAAGCAATTGCAAGATCAAACACAAGTTGCCGAGGTAATCTCGCTAATAATAGTTGACTACCTAACTAAATAACTGATAACCTTACTAATTGAATTGACTATCTATCTAACTAACTGGCTAATTAACTGACTACCTAAATAACTGACTGTCTACCTAACTAACTAACTAACTAACTTATTATCTGACTACCTAACTAACTGACTATCAAACTAACTAACTAGCTAACTAACTAACTGACTGACTGACTGACTAACTAACTAACTAACTAACTAACTGACTGACTATCTGACTAACTAACTAAGTAACTAACTAACTAACTGACTAACTAACTAACTAACTATCTGACTACCTAACTAACTGGCTATCAAACTAACTAACTAGCTAACTAACTAACAGACTAACTAACAAACTGACTAACTCATTAACTGACTAATTAACTAACTAACTTATTATCTGACTACCTAACTAACTGACTATCAAACTAACTAACTAGCTAACTATCTAACTAACTGACTGACTAACTAACTAACTAACTGACTGACTGACTATCTGACTAACTAACTAAGTAACTAACTAACTAACTGACTATCAAACTAACTAACTGGCTAACTAACTAACAGACTAACTAACTAATTGACTAACTGATTAACTGACTAACTATAACTAACTTATTATCTGACTACCTAACTAACTGACTATCAAACTAACTAGCTAACTAACTAACTAACTGACTGACTGACTAACTAACTAACTAACTAACTAACAAACTAGCTAACTGACTGACTAACTAACTAACTAACTAACTGACTATCTGACTGGCTAACTGACTAACTAACTGACTAACTGACTAACTAATTAACTAATTAACTGACTAAATAACCAACTAATCGACTAACGAACGAACTAGCTAATTAACTAACGAACTAACTAATAACCAACTAATTGACTAATGAACTAAGTGACCAACTAACTAGCTACCTAACTAACTGACTGACTAACTAACCAACTAATCAACTAACCAACTAACTAACCAGCTACCTAACAAACTAAATAACTAACTAAGTAACTAACGAACTAACTAACTAACTAACTAACTAACTAACTAACTAACTGACTGACTGACTGACTACCTAGCTGACTAATTGACTAACTAACTAACTAACTAACTACCTAACTGACTTGCTAACTAATTAACTAACGAACTAACTAACTAACTAACTAGCTGACCACCCAACTAACTAACCAACTAACTAACTAACTAACCAACCAACTAACCAACTAACCAACTAACTAACTAACTAACTAACTAACTAACTAACTATAACTAACTAACTAGCTAACTACCTAACTAACTAACTATCAAACTAACTAACTAACTAACTAACTAACTAACTAACAAACTAACTGACTAACTAACTAAGTAACTAACTAACTAACTGACTGACTACCTAACTAACTAACTAACTATCAAACTAACTAACTAACTAACTAACTGACTAACTTACTAACTAACTAACTATCAAACTAACTAACTAACTATCAAACTAACTAACCAACTAACTAAATAACTAACTAACGAACTAACTAACTGACTAACTGACTACCTAACTAACTAACTAACTAACTAACTAACAAGCTAGCTAGCTAGCTGACTGACTAGCCAGCTAGATATTTTGCTTTTTTATATAACTAGAGAGCTATTGTCTCGCGTCCACAGCATGGCAATATTTCTTATGGCGGATTACCGCGACGAGGTAATTTTTCAACGGTTTCGCGGCTTCTGGCCCCTATATAATAGGCCTACTTTTCTATAGGGAAGTTAGCTTTTCTCGAACTTCCTGTTTCCTGCTCTTAAAAGTAAAAAAGCATATTTTACTTCACAGAGTCCTAACACTGCCCTGAAAGACCAGTTAAGCACAATCGAAGCCGAAGACGATAGCAATAAAGACGAAAACCGACCAAAAACTCGTATATCGCAAGAAATAACTGAAGAAGGTTCCGAATCAACTGATGAACAGACACGACGGCATGCGAGCGAAGACGGACAACAAGTGGATTTGCTAAGGTTTGTATGTAACGTCATTGTAACTAGTTTAGGGCCTCTTTGACCTGGAAATCTGGTGATCTTGTGGGGAAACAGCCGCTAAAAGATGCTTTAAAGGCCTGGCTAAACTAGGAGACATGTCGCGCGTGGCATGTCCCCTTGATGTCTCCCAGTTTAGCCAGCTCGGAAACTTTGTAGCGCACGACAGAATTTGTAGCGAGAGACACGCAAACTTTTCTGGTTGGCAACAGGTTGTCTCCTCGGCTCGGAGGACATGTTGCTTTCTTGCTTGTTGCTCGAATTTTAGCCAATCATGGTAGATATGACGAATACATATCGCTTACGCATCATGTCTCCTAGTTTGGCCACAGCTTTAAGACTCTTGCGCTTAGGACAACTACCGTAAAAGCTCTATTTAGCCTCCGTGGGGGGGGGCTTATTTCATTTTGGAAGTTTTTGAGAGGGGACTTATTAGGAAGGGGGGCTTATTAGAGAGTGTGGGTTAAAAAATTATTTAGCATATTTTGTTCTTTATTTATCAAAACGAATGCTACAGAAATAAAAAAGAACTATAAAAGTCAGTTTTAACCTTAGATCACATGAAATTCGTAGTAACTTAGTAGTTATTAGTTGTTGCACGTCATAAGTTTTGGATATCAAACACGTTACAACTTAATTTCATTTGATTCCCTACGTTTTCTGCTGAACTTTCAAGTGGCCAAAATAAGAGAGGAGCAAGGCCGAGCAACTTGTTCCATCGTACGACGGGTTCATTTGAAACGATTCGTTTGAATTATAAAACGTACAGTAGCATCTAAAATCATTTTGTTAGCTATTTCATTGAAGTTTGAACTGCCAAAAAGCAACAAATCGCATAAATGATCGTCAGGCAATTGCGTCACATCATTATTAATTATATCTGATACTTCACCAAGCAGGTCATTTCTGTGATCTAAGTGGAGTGGACAGTGCAGGAAAAAATGAACCGTAGATTCAATTCCTTCTTTACAGCTACAAAGGGGACTTTCACAGAGGAAGTTGTGGTGGAACCTGTGCTCATTTAATTCACTAAAATGGACTCGAAGCCTCGTTATAACTGCTGAATGATGCCTGTTAGTGATTCCATGCAGGGAATTCTTTGATGGTCGAATTATTGAAATTAAAGATTTTTTGAACTGGGATATTGTCGAACAGGTTCTTATTCGAAGATCCAGTCTGTTCCATATGCTCACGCAAAAGGGAAAGAAGCTCTTCGAATACCTTTGTGAGGAAGAAATGTCTTGTCTGAAAGCATTAGTCTGCCGTAATTGGTAGTTACTCTTATTCTCATTGGGGACACTCACGCAGATAATTTGGAGTTTGATTATTGATTATTTTATAAAAGTGACAATGGTTTCCAGCTTGGTGCTTATCGCATCATTTATAGGAGTGTTTGCTTTTGGCTTGAATCTTACCGAATTCAGACCTTGTAGATAGTTGGGCGGCCTTGAAATACACCCTATGTGTACATTGTTTCCTTTTCTCCCGTATAGACTTATTACCTGAGCCCCAGTTATTGGTCATGAAACCGAGGCTAAAACTAAAATGAGATCGCTAAAACAGGTGTCGGGGTGGTGGAGGAGCGATAACTAGAGACTCAAGCAATACGTGTCTATCATCCAGACTGATTTTGCTTCTTTTAATCGTAATTTTACTTATTTGTAGATTTCTGGAGCCTTCGACAACAACCGAGGAACATCCACAAGAGGATCTTGGTGACTTGAAAACACAATCAAATGAAGAGGTTAATCAATTAGAAACTCAGAACGAAAAAGATGAACTCAAAACAACAGAAGAAGAAATAGTTTTAAATGAAGAAGAGCTATGTGAAGCTGGTAACCCCCCGACTGATGCTCTAAAACAAGCTGACGATGAGCAAATTTAACTGCAATGGACTTCTATCGACGGGGGTAAGATTAGTCGTAGTATGGCATCGCCAAAATCGTTTTATCGACTTGCAAATTCAAGAGCTCTACAGGGCCGCCCCGACAGGATTTTTCGAGGCGAGGTTGTAACCGTCCCGATTTGCCGTCTAGAGTTTAACTCGCAAATACCCTACAATTTTTATGATCTTACAGTTGTTCTGCTTTATTTTTCGTTGCTATTATTTAGGTTTGTTTCTATGAATGATATTGGAGTGCAGAACAGTGATAAACCGGCTGAAACGACCATTTTGCCGACTAGAAAATTTTTCAGGGGAGGTGTCGCACCCTCAGCCCCCCAGCGTATTGACTGCCCTGGCTCTTAAGGCTCTAAGATGCATCTAAAGGCTAGTTGTGAAAGACTCTAAACGCCTGGATCAACTTCGGTAGCGGTTTTCGCGACAGTAGCTTAAGTGATCGCTGACTAGATCAAAAGGAAAGCGGTACAGCATCAAAGATAGTATGGAATCCTATATTATGCTTTTCAGATCTCTCAGGGGTAGCAGGGCCTCTTTTAAGGGGATAAAACTAGGGGGGGGGGGCAAAAAATATAAGGGGACTCACTGTTCTATTGTTTTATCTTCAGCGCTCTTCACAGTGCGAGTCCAGTCTTGGCAAGTTCATTCTTCTCTTAGTCGTTTCATGCACAACCAGTCGTGTAGAGCGGGAGAAATAGCATCTCTACCGCTGAGAATTTATACCATACATGTTACACTTATGCTACAGCTGGCGCCGACGGCGTACAGTGCCCCAGAGGTGTTACTAATTTCGGGGGTCTGAAAATTTTTCAAAATACAACCTCGAGCTTGGCCTAGATTGGCTTTTCTTGGAAGTTTTGTTTTGAAAGGACATTGTACTAAGGGGGCAACTTAATGAAACTAGATGGGCAATGTTAGGGACTAGGGGGCATTTGCCCTCTAGTTACTATGTTAAAAGAGGCCCTGGGGGGTAGTAAGGGTAAAGTGTAAATTAGAGAAACCACTAACTCTTTAATTAGTCTATATATTTATGATATTATATTTGTTTAGCTGTCTTTGTTCTACTTTCGTTTCGCGGTAGTGTATTTTATGTAATGTAAATTAGTATTTTTCTGGGGGCACTCTCTTTGACAAACCAGGGGTTAAATGTAAATTAACTTTTTGCGAGGGGGCGTTTAGACAAGGAATACAGTAATTTGATAAAGCTCTATGGGTTTTTTCAGTTTTGGGTCTGTCTAGTACTAGCTATGGTATAAAATGGTGTTTTATAAAAAAGTGCGTACAGTTACCCGGGGCTAGTTCATTGTTCAAAAGACTAGACGTGCCTCCCAAGATTTCAAAACCCACCCATGTCTACCGATAAATTCTTTTCCTCTCAGAACCCATACATAGATGAACAAAGAAATTTTTTACACATCTGTAATAATACCTCGAGTTTTTACCCATTTAACACGTAAGACAATTCTTAATGTGGTGGAAAGGATTTTGCGCTGAAAACTAAAATGCATTTACCCGATTTGCACCGCAAAATTTTCTCTAAATACAAAAATTAGTAGGCTTCTTAGAGCAATGTAGGTCTAAAAGTTTGTGTATATTATGCTCCCCATGTAAGTTAGTACGTAAACAATTTTGCTACCTATGCAAGAAATAGTAATCTATGTAAAGATTCTTTACGAACAACAACCTGTATGTATTGTCGTATGGAATTGTTGCTGAAAAAGCTAACCATATGGGCGGCATGCCTTGTAGAATGAACAATGGAAGTGCAACGGGCTTCTCATTGCTCGTTTGGTAATAAACGCCCTCTAATAAACGCCGCCCTCTATGAAACGCCGCATTCAAAAGCTCGATTAACTCGTTTATTAGAGTAAATACGGTAAAGCTATAAGCTGTATAAGAGATATAGCTGTATATAATCGTTGTTAGTTATTTGTTATGCTTGTTGTATGGTTGGTATATAAGTTAGAAGTTAATGTTTATATTTGAATTATTGATTAAAATCTATAGAAATATATAGTTACTATTTTGATATTATCAAGTAATAAGATGCTTAAATTGTTGTTTTTCCTTTTATTGTATTCTCCTGCTATCTGTTGTTGGCATGAAGAGAAAATGAGAGTTTTATGAAACACACATTTTCTCTATCAAAAACTAGGGCCCTAGCAAAGCAATCAAACATTGTTAGTCAAACATTTGTAATTTGCTTATTAGGAAAAACGTTTGGTCTTTTGGCCAAGTTGCAGACTTAACCCGTCAAAAATTTTTTTGCTTGTGTGACGATTATAAAATGCTTAAGGCACCAAAGCGATCAAACATTGCTATTGCTTGCTAAACATTTGATATATTTTTTACAAGCAATGTTTTTTTTATAAGTTTGGTTGGTTTGGCCACGTCACAAGACACTGTTTTACAAGCAGAATTCGCTAAGTAATGTTTCTGAAAATTGAAAAAGTGCAAAAACATTTTCTCCTTGCCACAAGCAGAATTGTTTGACGAGCTTTTGATTCCCGGGAAACAAAACGGTAAAACATTTTGACAAGCAAATTTCAAATGTTTAACAAACAATGCTTGCCCTTTTAGGGCTCAAGCTCTTCGAAAACATAGTTCTCTTTGTCGAGCAATATTTTGTGACGTTGCCAAACGGTTCAAATATTTTGTGTAAAGCAAATCTCAATTATTTGACCAACGATGTTTCATCATTTAACTTACCAACGTTTTCGCTTAAAAACAAGAAATTTGAAAATTGCTCTTGAGAAGCAAACCTCGAATGTTGAGGGTCATTTAGGAGGAATTCATGTTCCCCTATTCCCTTGCGAAAACGCCAATATTCCCTGGAGTTTCGTTGGGCTATTTTACAGATTGATAGTTAAGCAGATTGATAGAGAGGATCTGACCTCATCATTCTTTCCCGATGTTCCCGTGTTCCCTTTCGCATGCTCCAATGTTCCCTGGAAACCCTAAACGACCCCCAATGTTCCATCTTTGGAGGTGTAAAATGCAGAACAGTGGCGCAGCAATGGGCATCTGGCTTGGAGAGTGGGAGAGAGAGACACCTGCGCACTTGTCACGGCACATGTTTTGTTCATTGGTCAGCCATCTTGTTTGGAGAATTGAGTTCGAAATCTTTCTTTGTGGAGAGTTTTTGCTTTGATCATCAACGAAAATGAGGTAATCGGTTGCTTATATAATAAATAAAACATACTTTAGTCTTTTAAAACTATTTTTAGCTTATTTTGGAGTGAGTTGCTCTTGTGATAGCTCGGTTTCAGAAATTGAAAAAAGTTGGCCTTAGGCCGTATAGATAGATAGTTGACAATTGACATGTTGTTGCTTTAGGCCTGCGATCTGGCTGTTCTCCAGGGGGGCTACCTAGGGAAAAATTGCTGCTTCTATTCTATTCCCGTCTTAATGACTTGATTTTGATTGATTCATCAAAGACAACTCAATCTTCTGCGAACTAGGATGCACAATAGACTGAGGGTATACTACTACAAGCCCCTGCTGAAGCATGAAATTCTCAAAAAATTCCTCCATGACAAATTTCCTGTAGCAAAATGGTCTGATTGAGCTAGCTCCTGATGTCAGGAGCTCAGTGAGGTCAAATTGAAGCCAGGGCTAAGGTCTTGTTAGCCAGTATTCACTCCATGTAGCCTACACCGTAGATCACCGCATGGAGTCTGAAATTCTATTAGCGTACTGGCATGGATTTCTCAAACAAACAATAGCCTAGACTATTGTTTAAAATGTAGAACAATAGATGTATTGTTTCTTTTGGCGTGAAGTCTGATTTGGTTGGCGTATTCTCGGGCGTGATGGTAACATGGAATGCACCCTGGCTCGTTAGTCTTCGAAGTTTGTGTAAACTAGCTTTCTTGGTAAACACGCTTTTTTTTTATAAGGAACCTACCTCAAGGCCTAGTTCTTAAAGTTCCTTATTTTTGGACCTCTTTTGAGGCAATTGTAGTTCCAAAAACTCCTTAATTTCTTAATAGTTCCTTAATTTTAACTGCACATACAGTGGTCTTAACAATAAAGAGAGACATTTGCATGTAAGCAAAGCTCGAGACTACTCAAAGAAACATTGGATACATGCTTAACGTACAATTTATGTGATTTTCGACTGCAGATGAGTGGAACCGGCTTTCTAATTCTTGATTATTTGCAGTGATAAAAGTATTCAACATTCAAAAGTTCCTTGATGATTTTCTCTTAACTAGTATAAGTTCTTTAAATTTTTGGGCCTTCTACATGTAGGTTCCTTATAAAGTGGTTCCTTATAAAAAAAAGGCGTGTAAATTGGGTCACTAGCTACTGTGTAGACCAATAAATCAACTTAAGATAAAGT
>JACTAT010000032.1:8831437-8872191 GCA_014526335.1 Chrysaora quinquecirrha
AACTCTTTCCTATTCCTTGGCAAACCTGTTTTTTCTTTCGAAGCTTTGTATTCTTTCAACATGACACTGTAAAACAAACTGAAAGACCATAGCAAACAAATATGAGTGCAGTGAATGCATGTTGATGCCAGTAATGCCACCCATGCCAATTTAGAATCACGTTTCGTAATCTCCTTGCGAAATATAGAAGTACAAAAAGTCATAGCTCTGCTCGTAACGTTCTAAAAGAAACTGCATTTCTTGTCTTTTGAAAAATGTAGCCAATAAAGTTATACAGTATCAAATTACAGAGACAGTACATATTGAAACAATGGCAGCCTTAACAGCTGTGTAAAAGACAGACCGATGATCAAGGAACGGCAGCTGTGGAAACAATTATAATATCATATGACGATTTCATAGGAGCCCAGCCATGGTAGCGTCACAGCCAGGGTCAAGGTCTCGATTAGTTAACCTACTTCTGAGATCCTAGCGACTGGCGCTAAAACACCATTTCACCTTCACCTATCATGTGAAAACTTAAAAAGCTCAATTTATATAAGAAACTCTGGTCCATCAATCAAATATAGTAGGGTGTTAGGAATTTTGGTGCTTTGTCATTAATCCTCGAATAAGCCCCGATCCCCGAAAAAGCCCCCCCCCCATAAATAAGCCCCACCTAAGAATTCATTTTTGCAATTAAGCCCCTACCCTCAAATAAACCCCCATGGGGAATTATTTAAGGGCCTCAAGAATTTGCTTTTGTCCATAATGCATCTTTAAAATTATTAACACTGAAAAGCAGATAATGCTATAAACTAAAAATCCGGATCTTTAAAGCAATTTTTGGTTATTTTTGTTGTAAAATTGGCGCGAAAATATTAATTACCTATGGATTGGTTTTCGTAAAATAAAATAACCTGAGGGTGGGTCCATAACACTGTTTCACTGTCCACACACCCCTACCAAAATATGAGTGCCCCCAGGAATTCGCCCCTCCAGTTTCAATGTTGAAAAATACCCTTATCCGTAGCTATTGCAAAATCAATAGCGAGCCTTCTCGACAACAACAACAACAACATAGTAACAAAAACTAGACAACAAAATACAGCATTCAAACATTCGTTTCTAACTGTAAAAAGAATAATTGTTCTTTTTCTTCGTTTGAAACTAAATCAGTCTCAGCGTCTTTAAGTTGTTCATTGATGATTTCATCGTTTCTTGAAGGTTTTTTGAAGTCTTTCATGCATCTCAATGCAAATAATAATAAAGCTCCAATGACTAGGGGTGTACCGGCAACGTAAAAGAACGGCTTATAACTGTTCGTTTTGTCCACTATCAAACCTGCAAAGAGATAAGAAGTCTTCGAATCTTTGAAATTGAGTGACTTTAAAACTACAGTAACAGCTAAAATACCAAAAGCTGGGCGAGACAAATTAGAAATATTGCTTTGCCGATATGAGAAGCTCTTATATGTAGAGAAGATATGAGAAGATTTGTGTCGTTTCGTTGAGAAGTAGCCCGAGGTAGCCTGTGCTCCTCAGACACAAGGCTATTGTGCTACAGGCTGCAATGCTACAGATTATTGTGCAACATTTTTGCTGTCCCATGAAGCATGATGCAAGAAACAAATGTAAATCCTAGACTTGCTCCAAAATCCGTTTCTTTTGGTTTCGGTAAACAGGGTGTGGTATCTTCGTTGTTTCCACTGCGGAGGACAATCATCCACTGAAGTGACCCCATGATAATCTCTTCCCGCACTAATACAGAATTCAAATCAAACAGACTTGGGGCAAGTTTATGTAAGTAATAAACGTAATCGCACCTTACCTACAATTGGGGGGCCTAGCATAATTGATGTCGAAATCGTGAGAAACAGGATTGAGATTGCCTCGCTCAATTTGTCCAGGCCAACGAGCGATCTCATCACAGGGATACCAGCAGATTGTAATAAACCATCAAAAGTTGAAAATATCCATATGAATGCAATCAAATGCGTCTGATTGGTTGAAAAAGAGCCAATCAATGAGACCAAACCGGTCGAGATGAGGAGTGTCTGATAAACGTAAACTTTGTCAAAATGATTCAAATCGAAAATTAGGCCAGAACTAATTCGACCAATGCTTGCGCCGATTGCTGAATAGAAAGGAAACTGGTTGGCTGTTTTCTCTGGAACTCCTGATTCTAATGCGAATTGTACCTGAACAGAAAAAGAGAATTGTTCATTATACATTTGACATCCGCTATCTCGAACTCTCAAGGGAAACTGGAATTTGTTCGAGATAGCGAATGTTCGAAATAACGGATGCCCCATATAAATATAAAAAATTTTAGTTTTTAAGTCAGAAAAGGAACCCCTATTAACATGCAGGGTTACTGATCCCAAAATTCGTCAAACAAGTCTGGTTTTTTTTTACATAGGAGTCAAAGCTCATCTGCTTTTATCCCTACTATTGTTGAAATTGAGATAATGGCGATGCAGCACTTCTCGAGAGAGAGCAGCTTCATCTATTGTATACATGGGCAGCATAGCATATCATTCCTGCTCCGCTAGGCGAACTTATACATATTTTCAGCCTGTCTCTTTATCCAGTTCAGCAGAAAATTTGGCAAAGTTCGAGATAAAGAGCAGGTTTTCCTCCATGGGAAATCGAAAATGGTTCGAGATAGCGAATGTTCGAGATAACGGGGTTCGAGATAGCGGATGATTTTTCTATTCAAACCCTTATATCAAAACGAGGGGAAATGGAAAATCGTTGTTCGAGATAGCGGGCGGTCGAGTTAGCGGATGTCAACTGTAGTATAATCCGGTTATAACGTATTGCTTATAGCGTACTCTCGGGTATAGCGTACCATTTTATTTGTCCCTGGAACAAGGTTCACTGCCAAAATATTTTTGCCTTCTCTTACTCTTAGGTGCCTAATTGCTGGCGTTTGGAATAAGCAGGGGGATCGGAACTGCAGTCGGGATCTAATTAGCGGGGGGGAATAAACGGGGGGTCGGATCTTTGACAAACTTTGTCAGGAAACTGCTGAAACACTTTTTTGTCCCAAAGGATATCTCTAGAGAAACAAACCTCGGACACCTCTCAAAACGGGCAATATCATCGGACAATATGGAGGCTCCACTGAAACAAATTCTTGAAAACCGATACCGTTCCTTATATCACATGGTTGGACTGGCTCCCGGGGGAAGGAACTTCCATTTTTCAATATACTAGACGTGTCACCCAAATGGATTACTTTTTCAGCGACAATTTCCCTACATATGGGTCAGTATTTCGTGGAGAATCTCTACACATGGGTAGTATAATCCAAAAATACTTTAAGACGTGGGTTGCTTTCGAAAACTTGACTATAGTTGAGAGGCAATTGGTGAAATGCCTTTTCATTTCTAGTGCAAAAACTTTTCACCATACACGTTTTTTTATAAGGAACACATTTACAAGGAACTCAGGCTGAAAATTCCCAAAAAATTAAGGAACTTTATATGAATTTGCTGTTAAAACCAGTATTCAAACATATCTCACGATAAGGAACAGAATAAGGATCTTCAGCCTCATTTTGCTGAAAAATAAGGAACTCCAGCCTCATCTCAGGCCAAAGGTTTCTTATAAAAAAACGTGTAGTTAGGGTTGTTCGGGGCGTGTAGCCCGCAAATTTTAGATATTGCTATAAATAGATAAGAAATTTCATTGTTTTTCTACACTGTACATGAGTCAACAAATTCTGCAAATTTAGCGTAGACATGGTTGGGCTTGGAAAAATGGGCGGCACGTCTTATATGTCGAACAATGAAGTAACCCCACCCCCTGCGGGTAATAGCTTTCCTTTGAGGTGGCACGTCGGGTCTCGTTTCTCTACAGCTAAATTTTCAAGTTCTTCACTTACCTGGTGTACTGAAGATACGCTATATTCAAGAAAGATGATAATTGATACAAAAAGCCAGAAACGAAATACTGTGTTCTTTAGAAGATGCTTGTAATTTTTGGTTGTTGATTTCTTCGATGACTCTAATTTCTCGTCTGCTGGAAAATTAGTGGGGATATAAGCAAGTGAGCCAAAAAAGCAAATAACTGTGGAAGCAACAGCATAAATTTGTAATGTTCTCTGCAGATTGTATTTCTCCAAAAGTTTAGCAACCAACTGTGTAATCGGAATTTGCATTAATGTTGTTCCTCCAGAAAGAAGACCTGAAGGAAGAAAATATTTTATGGTCCACTACCTCATAATGAGTTCGAGGTCGTGAAAAGTTCCTTAATAGTTCCTTGCATATTTTAACTGCACATACAGTGGTCTCAACAATAAACCTCAAGGCCCCTAGTTCCAAAAGTTCCTTAATAGTTCCTTAATTTTAACTGACATACAGTGGTCATAACACATTTGCATGTAAGCAGAGCTCGAGAATACTCAAGGAAACATTTGATACATGCGCAAAGTACAATTTATGTGGTTTTCGACTACAAATGAATGGAACCGGCTTTCTAATTCTTGATTATTTGCAGTGATAAAACTATTCAACAATAAAAAGTTCTTTAATTGCTTTCCTCTAGTAGCTAAGTTCTTTAAATTTTCGGGCCTTCTACACAGGCATAAAGTGGCCATAAAAAAAGCGTGTATAAGGAGTAAGGTTTGTAAATTGGGCGTCTCCCACTTCTATTATGACGTCATTTTGGCATCATAATCCAAACATGCTATCAAATGGCAGTCAAAAATCGACCTTCCTTAATATCAATAAAAATCCGGAAATTTCTTACATTTTGTTGCTAGTAACTATTTTCTCTTACCTTGCAAAGAATCAGTCAATTCTGATAAGATCTACTGGTAGAAATTGGCATTTATATGTGGTTTTGGCATGACTGCTTTCCATATAAGGCAATGTCACGTGACCCATTGTTATTATTTTGGGAATTTTTTGTATCATATTGTAGCTTATACATATAGGCTTAAAGTCAGCCTGGTTTGGAAGCTTACATCCATCACACAACAGAACAGTTTCAAGAAAAGCTTGAGGGGGGTTGATTCCACCTCCCCGGTAGGAAGGATTAGGGTTCACACTCGATGAAGAGTGCTGCTTATTGCGAGGGCAAATAAATTTTTAATGCAACGTCATTTAAAATGGCAATTTTCTCGGTGTATATTTTTTTTTTAATAAGCAACCGCTCAAAAAGCAACTAGGGCTGAACTGACCTTAACATTTAGCAACTTGAGGGCTCATTTGAACTACTGTAAGCAACTAAGAAGTCAAACAACCAAGCTTATACGCTTTCTTGTTGTTAGGAAAGTGTTTGTTTTGCACGGTTAAGTTCTTTAGCTAACGGTTCCACACATACACTGGGGACATACTGTCTCCCAAAAGTCGTGTTGTAGGCCTAACAGTCGACAATTTGACTTAAGAGGGGTGGCTGTTAGGTACAAAAATGTAAAGCAACTTTTAAGCAACTTTGAGAGCTGAAATGTCTATAATTTCAAGGAACTTTGAGGGCTGGATAAAAGTCCAGTTGCTTATTAAAAACTGTAGTGCTTCTCGAAAAAAAGATTGTACGTTATCATTATTTCATACAATCTTGGACAAAATATAATGAGACACACAGAAGATTTCATGTTAGACTAGCAATTCCTTAACTTTAGCTTCGCTAATCAATAGCGCACTTTCCTCCCCTTGGATCAATGTTGAGTGACACTGAAAATAATTCCACGCCATTTGATCAACATTGAGTAATGGGGGAAGGGTAAAATGCAAAGTTAAGACAAATATTAATGAAAATTTCAGTTTGTCCCATAATTTTTGTCGAAGATTGTAGCCATAGCTTCAAAATGGAAATTTTTCTTTCTGTTGGCTTCTATGGTTCAGTTAGCCAGATTTGCAAAGGTATTTGGTAAGGGGTTTTTCACACCCCGTCCCCAAAAATATTCAATTTCGCAAATCAACCTAGGTAGCGCACAAATTTGTGGCGGACAGCCTCCGCAAAAATATTTTAGACTGTCATAAGTATGCCACAATCTGGGTTCGCTTGCTACAACTTTACGCGGAAAGAGCCGGGGGGACACTTTATTGCAAAGTCCAATAAATACAATAGATGATGCAAAATTAACTTCATACATTTCAATGAGTTTTTGCATGAGTTTTCGTACCAAATATAAATGAAATTCGATTCTATACCCACTTTTAAGGTATTTTAGGCATGAATCGGACCCAGTTGTAAGGAATTTTTGAAGAAAAACCCACCCCTAGGAGGAGTACATTCCTGTCAGCCTACATAAGAGTGTATCCCCCCCGGGTGGTCACGTTCAAACGTTTGTTTCTCTGAGAGAATCTAAGAAGAAGCACAGTTCTTTTCCATCCAAAGCTAAAATTAAGACGGGGTTGTCAATGTCTGTGTCTTTAAGCGGTTCAAGGACGTCGTCATGATTTCTTGAAGGTTTTTTGAAGTCTTTCATACATCTTAATGTAAATAATAATAAAGCTCCAATGATAAGGGGTGTACCAGCAACGTAAAAGAACGGCTTATAACTGTTCGTCTTGTCCACTATCAAACCTGAAAAAAGAGATTAGTTCTTTTTAAAGTCTTGAAACCGTACCTCACGTCATGAGTCTATATTCTAACATAATAAATTTGAATTACGAGGCCTGTTCTGTCTGTTTGTGTTCTGTCATCATTGGAGTGAATTGGACGACTGTATACGCAGACCCAGCACACAGCCCAATCACTAGAAGCCAAAGTTTTAGCCCAACGGATTTGGTTTGGTGAAAACCCATTGAAAGAAATTGTTAGCCCTTTCCGATAAACCAATAACCTATAAAAACGCGCTTCCTTGGCGAACTTTTAGCTCCCTCAAACTCTCTGTCTTCTCTTAGAAACATTGGAGAAAGTTAATAGGCCAACAAAAAATTTATCGGAAAAGGCGAGGGAAAAGGCAGATCATATTAAGCCGGGACCCGGCAAACGCTTAGCAAAACGAGGACCATAACCAGAGCAACGTATCCATTTCTAAAATAAAATAGAAAACCTATAAAATTGGGGGGGGGAGGGTACGTATGTATTTCTCCTAAAGGAATAGTCCCGCTTTACAAGAAACCTAAGGAAAACTTACCCACGATTGGAGGGCCTAGCATAATTGATGTCGAAATCGAAAGAGACATAAGTGAAATTGCCTCGCTCAACTTGTCCAGGCCAACGAGCAATCTCATCACAGGGATACCAGCAGCTTGAAACAAACCATCAACAGTTGCAAAAATCCAAATGAATGCAATCAAGTGAGTCTGATTGGTTGAAAAAGAGCCAATCAATGAGACCAACCCGGTCGAGATGACGAGAATCTGATAAACGTAAACTTTGTCAAAAAGATTCAAATCGAAAATTAGGCCAGAGCTAATTCGACCAATGCTTGCCCCGATTGCTGAATATGAAGGAAACTGGTTGGCTGTTTTCTCTGGAACTCCTGATTCTATTGCGAATTGTACCTAACAAAAACGAGGAAAGTTTTGATTATTTACAGTAGATTATCATGAACATCTTCAAGTTTGATTCCGAACAAGGCAAAGGCTTGACCTGCACGGATTATAAAGCACATCAAAATTAGCGTGCGTCATTTCAATTTAACCGGCGCTCTGGATGGTTGATAAGAATTTCATGTCGAAAACACCATATCTTCAAGTTAAGAAAAGCTTGTTCGGTAGCTAGTAGCGGCTAACGGCCGTTCTTGGGAAAAGCGTATTACCACTGGCTCATTATTAACTTTATTCACTAAATCTAGCTCAATATGAAAGGGCTCTAACCTTTAAAATTTTTCACTTACCAGATGAACTGAGGATACACTATATTCAAAACAGATGACCACTGAAGCAGTTAGCCAAAGTCGAAACACGGGATTTTTAAGAAGGGATTTGTAGTGATTGGATTTAGATGCAGTTTCTCTTGCCTCAGCTTTCTCAGTTGTTTCAAAATTAGTGGGAAAATAAACAAGTGAACCCAGAAAGCAAATAACTGTGGAAGCAGCAGCATATATTTGTAATGTTCTCTGCAGACTGTAGTTTTCTAGAAGTTTTACGAGAAGTTGCGTGATTGGAATTTGCATTAGTGCTGTTCCTCCAGTAAGAAGGCCTAAAATATAAAATATGAAATTTTGATATTCTTGTTTAGTGAAATGAATGCTATAATAAGGATTTCGATTTAATTTCGATTTATTTTCGAATTAATAAGGATTTTCACTATTTAGGGTGAGATAAAAAAACGACTTCGATGCTGGTCAAAATGGACACTCTCCTGAAGAGTCTGGGCTCGACGGATTTTGGCGTGAAATCAGCCAAGGGATCTAGACAGGTGCGTTGAAAGTACGCTTTTTTGACTAACGTTCGCATTAGACGTATTACACGAGCCCTAGCTTTTGTTGCCACCACCTTTTGTTGTTATTGTTGTTGTTATTGTTGTTGTTGTTGTTAAGACGCAGCTCAAACTTTGCTTCAACTGTAGCTTATGGCTGTTGTTGCTGGTTTAGATTAAGTGAGCTAAAACTGAAACTCGTCAGGTGTGGCGCGCGGACCAATCGTGAAGGCACTCTGCCACCTCCGCCGCAAGCGAAGATTTGTGGATACTGATATCGGAAAGATTGCTTTCGAAAAGCCCATATTTTGGGGCACAATGTCACACATCAAACGCATGTAACAGACACCTTTAACAAGCCTCTGAATGCTTATAAAAAATTTACGAAGTTTGGCTAGGCTTTTGATGGTGTGGTGGCTGTAGTGGGGAAAATTCAAAGTTGACAATTTTGAAAGATAATATCTTGGAATATTGCCATTTTCTGTGAGATAATGAGGTATTCTACTGTTATTTGGGCATTTTTTATCCTTCTCTTCGTGTTTTTAAGCAAGAAGAAGGAAATGATATCAACCAATGTTTTTTTACAATATCTACACTGAAGGAAGAAAATATAAAAGCTAAAGATTACCCTTTGATCAGGTTTAATAAGAGGTTTAATTCTAACAATGCCGAATTTCGGCGCTTACTGGAAGGGGCACTCAAAAGAGGAAATATATTCTTTGAAATTACGTTTATAATGAAACTGACTCATAAAAGATCAAAACCGTAGTATACACGGTGTTTTTATAAGGAACCTTTGGCCGGGGTTGAGGCTGGAGTTCCTTAATTTTTCAACGAAATGAGGCTGAAAGTTCCTTATACTGTTCCTTGTCGTGAGATATGTATAAATACTGATTTTTACAGCAAATCCATATAAACTATTCTTCATTTCTAACTTTAAGTATACACTTTTTCTTTTCAATAAGCAACTTGACTTTCGTCCAGCCCTCAAGAGTTGCTTAACATATCTAGGGTTTCAGCCGCCACAGAATGCTTGGTACCCCCTAAAACCTCTTATTTTGCCTCTTTTCTGGCTTCTCAATGTAACGGACAAGTTTGCAAGGATGTACAGTATAAAGAAAGCTATTTCACCAGAAATTTTAGCACAATCTCAGCCCTGGTTGCTTATTGAACGGTTGCTTATTTTAAAAAAAAAAGTGTAAATGGAGCCCTTTGGGGAAAAACGATGGGAAATATATTGTAATTCTCTTCCTTTTTCGTACAAACTGTCTAATTCTTTAAAAAAGAGTTTCTTAGTTTTCATCCGAGCCTCGACAGTTCCTTAAAGTTCCTTAATTTTTTGGGAATTTTCAGCCTCGAGTTCCTTATAAAGGTTCCTTATAAAAAAAAACGTGTAATAAAGTTTACAGTAAAGTACTACAAGGCAAAAAGAGGGTGGTAAAGGGTATTTCGGGAAACGTGATGGACCATATTTTATCATCGGGAGACGTGAAAGAGGGTGTCAAAAAGATCTTCGTGAAACTTGTTTGACCATCTTTTGTAACCCGGAAACGTGAAACGCCGTATCTTTTTAATGTGAAACGTAAATGGCAAATATTTTTGTCCCCGTGATTCGTGATCCTGCCCCCCCCCCTTTACCATCCTCCAGAAACTGATCACTAAAAGGGGCTAGAACAAAAAGAAAACTGAAATTAGGGAAGAAACGATCAGTTGAAGTCTTACCATTAGCTGTAGAATGTCTTTTTTCAAAGTAAGAGTTAATCGCTCGGAAAGTGTTGATGTGAAGGATGCTGGATCCAATTCCATAAAGGAGGCTGAAAGTCAGGAAGACCATGTTGATGCTGGTTGCAAACGAGGTCGTCAGCAATGAAATTCCGGTGACTGTTGACCCAATGATTATGCAGATTCTGATGTTCAATTTGCTTGATGCATAAAGACAAAACGGTGATAGGAAAAAGGTTAGACCAATTGGAATTGAACCAATCCATGCTAAAAGAAATGATAGCGCACTTTTTTAAGGAACCACTTTATAAGGAACCTACATGTAGAAGGCTTGAAAACTTAAAGAACTTACACTACTAAAGAGAAAATCACTAAGGAACTTATCATTGTTGAATATTTTTATCACTGCAAACAATCAAGAATTAGAAAACCCGTTCCATTCATTTGCAGTCGAAAATCACATGAACTGTACTTTGCGCATTTATCAAATGTTTCCTTGAGTAGTCTCGAGCTTTGCTTACATGCAAATGTCTCTGTACAGTAGTCATTAAACTGTATGTGCAGTTAAAATTAAGGAACTATTAAGGAACTTATGGAACTGCAATCGTCTCAAACGAGGTCAAAAAATAAGGAACTTTAAGAACAAGGCCTGGAGCTAGGTTCTTTATAAGAAAAAAGCGTGTATCACTGAGGAACATATGACTGTTATCAGTTGAAATGAATTTACTGGCGACATGAGAGAGTCGTTTAGTTGGCTTAAATCAGACGGGGGTGTACACTCCAAGAAATGATTTTTGACCCAGCTCTAGAGTTTCCCCTCCAAAATGATACCCAGCTTTAGAAAAAATCCGCGAAAAGTATACACTACGCAACATTGAAGTAACAGTTCGCTCTTACAAAATACCCCTTTTGACAACCGGCTTTAGAAAAAGTACCTTCTTTTGATACCCGGCGCAAGAAAAAAGGAGCGAAATCGTTACATTGAAAGCAGTGCACATCCCGTTAACATAAGATACTAAGTACCCCACCCGGGCGTTTAGGAGGGTCACATGTTTTCCTGTTTCCTTGAGAGATACCCCCTTGTTCCTCGGAGTTTTTTAGGCCTATTTTCACACTTATAGTGACCTCTGGTTCCCGATGTTCCCTTCTTCCCTTTTCCCTGGCTACATTTCGCGATGTTCTCTTGTTCCCCGGAACTCCAAAAAGACACTCCTAGGTTTGCATACAGAGAAGATGTTTGTGTATAGAACGTTTGGGCTAACTAAATGAATGCTAGAAACAACTCGCTGGATCATTAGAATTCAAATAATATTAGTAAAAATCTCAAGAAATCTACTAAGTTCGAAACTTGTGTCCTGCACAGCTGAGGCCAGGGTCCTGGCTATCGTACACTCTACAAATAGGCTCCCCCAAAACAAAGGACGCCACTTTCGTCTGTTAAAGGAAAGTCATATATGCATATTACAGTATTAGAGGGTCGTTATGGGGTTCCAGGGGACAAGGGAACATGGCCAAAATTAAAAGGGAAACATCGGGAACCAAGGATCAGAGAAACTGTACGCTTGACTATCAGTCTGAAAAACATCGTACAAAACTCCGGGCAACAAAGGTATTTTCTCAAGGGAACAGAGTAATATTTAACCTGCCTAAAAAACCTCAATAAAAAGTGAAGCTAAGGGGCTGATTATATGAGAGTTTCAGCCCGGGCTAGAATTTCAGCTCGGTTAGCCGGGTTGGAATTGGCGTGCGATTACATGAACGTTTCCAGCCGGGCTGAAATCGAATACCTAAGGCAAATGACGCCAAAATTGACACGTTTTGACACAAAACTAAAACCACAGTCAAACTGGGCATGCGCAAAGAGAGTTCCTAGCCCGGGCTGGAAAAAAATTGCGATTACATGAGAAAGATCCTAGCCCGCCTAGCTGAAGGAGGGCTGGAATTCCAGCCCGGGCTGAAATTATCTCATGTAATCACAAAATCAATTTTGCAGAGAATTGACCGGAGAGGAGGGCTGAGTTTGCAGCCCGTTTAACCGGGCTGAAATTCCAGCCCGGACTGAAAACTCTTATATAATCGGCCCCTAAAATTTCTACTTGAATTTCGATGCGGACTTAATAGAAGTTTAAATATCAAATTACCCTCTACGAATCATATCACTAAACACAAATCAAACCTGTTTTCTCTTTTGAAGCTTGGTATTCTCTCAGCATTGCACTGTAGAATAAACTGAAAGACCATAACAAACCAATATGTGTGCAATGAATGCATGTCAATGCCAATAATGCTATCCATGCCAGTTTAGAATCACGTTTGGTAATCTCCTTGCGAAATATAGAAATACATAAAGTCGTAGCTCTGTTGGTCTTCATGTTCAATGTAGGTCTTAGTCAATCCAAAACTGCTTTTCCTGGATAAGGTTTCTTGCCTTCTTTTTGCTTTGTTAATATACTTACGTAGAGTCAAATTACAGGGATATGTAGCTTGAAACAATAGCAGCTCGCATTACTGCAACAAATTAGACCAGAACTCGTTATTTCCCGAGGCAGTATGGTTACGTGTAAAAGATGGAACGAGAGTCTAAGAACCTGAGCTTTGGAATCAATAGTCTGAGTCTTTGCAGGCTTGAACATTCGCCCAGAGGACAGTTTTATCTATACATGGCTTTTTTAAGTAATGAACCCTAAAACTCCTAGAATGCGGTATTGCAGAGTGCCCTAAGCATTGACTCCGCGAAATCGTATTCTGTGGGTTTACATTGGTGTACAGAGAAACTCTTGCTTCTTTGTGCTTACGATCAAGGGGGTACCCCCAAGTACCCTCCCGGGTTAAGGTCTACGTTTCAAATCCCGGCTAGAAAGCATAAATTAAA
This sequence comes from Chrysaora quinquecirrha, assembly GCA_014526335.1. Taxonomy (NCBI): domain Eukaryota; kingdom Metazoa; phylum Cnidaria; class Scyphozoa; order Semaeostomeae; family Pelagiidae; genus Chrysaora; species Chrysaora quinquecirrha. Next base: position 8,844,335 of record JACTAT010000032.1, read on the forward strand.
AGGTGTAAAAATCTTGCCCTCTGTGACTCAGTTGATCACGTAACATGGCAGGCCCAGGTCCGTCCACGTCTAAAATTAGGGATGTTAAGGAACAACTGAGGAGGGCTTGACTTGTAGCAATACGAATAATTAGCTTCAATGGTCCCCTTCTATCTTATACCCGTCCTACGTATCACACATGCTGTTGTATGTGGATGAATATCTCCATGAGTTTGCAAGTATTTGGAACTCAGAATGAACATCCTTGCAAATACCACATTGCCTTTGTGGTGCTAGTGCTTCGGCGTTTCTTTCATTTTTTGAGCATCAGAAAATTGCTCGCTATTGCTCATTAGTGATCAAATTTCAGATGTTATGTGGTTAGATTTATCTATATTCTTCGCAAACGACTGTATTGATGTTCATGCTGTAAAAATTGCTCTATTTGTTTAAGGACTAATTTTTTACGATTTCCTCCGTTATCACGTTTTTCCAGTATGGCTACAATCAATCAATCAATCAAAATATAACTTGCTACACAATACAGGAGCGTCGTTATGTATACAATTTAAAATAGTTTTCACTACCTTAGTTACAAAAGAAACAACAGAACAAGCCCAAGTAGAGTAAAATGGGTAAATTGAATATAAAACTAAACTAAAATAGTAATGAGAAAAATAGCTAAGAGGAGATGCAGGAGAGAACGGTGACCAGTAGGTTCAAATATTATTTGTGCCACAGCGTATTTCACATGAATCTTTAATAAAACAAGCTACCCATCTGATTAATTTCAGGTTCTCACTTGACAACATATAAATGAATTTCTCTTGTGGTGAGAGGAGCTTAAAGTTTGTTACAGACTTTTCAATTTTTTCATAAAGCTCAGTTCGTAAACTGTTGTACTTTGGGCAGATTGTAAGAAAATGCACCTCGTCTTCAATCGTGTTTCCATTACACATCAAGCAATTTCTGTCCTCGACAAGTAAATTTTCTCTCCGGCCAGTCTCGATTCGCAGCCTGTGATCACTGCAACGGAACTTCGCAAAGCATCTTCTTAATGATTTATCAGTAATTTTAGTATAGGGCTCACACTGGAAGTGTCCTTTAAATGTTGCGTAGGTTCTGAGCTTATTATTTCCTTTATTTGACGGGCCAACCTTCGATTTAATTTCCTTCGCCCAATAGCGCTCGTAGCATTTTCTTAGGGAACGGCTTACTAAGGACTTGAAATGATTTGATTTCATCCTTTTTATCTTATTGGGGTTCGAGTCTATCCCACACGTCTCAAGATATAGACAACAAGAGTTAACCCAGCTCAGATGCCCATCCCGTTTTAGGCGACAGCTCTCGTTAAAAGCTCTTTTCACAAGGTTGTCCTCGGTCATATTTAAAAGGCGGTGGAAGAATAGGAATTGTTTTTCTAGGCAATGGATTACCATAGGCAATCTGCCAAGCTCTCCTAATACCGCTAGGTTCGAGCAGCTTCTATTCACACCTAGGATACTTTTACAAACTTTGAGGTGTTGGGTTTCACTGTCACGAAAGAGAGACTCGAATATAAACTTAATACGTTCATCTTGATTGCTAAACCTTTTTAAGGCCTTGAGCTGTCTCAAGTTAAGTTGTGACCAAACTTCGCTATTGTATGTCATAATCGGTTGTAAGACTGAGTCGAAAATTCTAAATGTAACACCTGTATCAAAATCAACTTTGTTCAAGACATTTCTTACTGCGAAGTATGCTTTGGAAGATTTTTCATTTAAATTTTCAATTGCCGGATTATAAGAGCCTGAGGAGGACATTAAGGTGCCAAGATATTTGTATCTGTTTGTCAGTTGCATTTTTTCATTTCCTAACAGAAAAGTCAAGTTATTGGGTATTTTGCCTGTTTTATTAAAGACCATTATATTACTCTTTTTCAAATTAACCTTAAGGTTCCATTTCGAGAAATACATTTCTATTTTATCAAGGCACTTCTGTAGACCGGACGGGGTAGTGGAGAGTAATAAAAGGTCGTCCGCATACAAAAGGTGCGTGAAATTTATCCCGTCTAAGCTAACCTGGTCATTGTTCTCGCTGAATAATAGATTAATATCTTCAATAAACAAATTGAATAATAGTGGTGATAGATTGCATCCCTGCTTTAGACCTCTTGTTGCAGAAATCGGATCGAGAAGAGTATCCTTAAGTTTCACACGCTGATAAACTGTGTTATACATAGTATGGTGTGAGCATTTACAAATTTTGGTACCGTCACATTTTATACCGTTGTTAAATTCAGGTTCATATATAAACGATCCTAAACATTCGATTCTAACTGTAAAAAGAATAATTGTTCTTTTTCTTCGTTTGAAACTAAAGCAGTCTCAGTATCTTTAAGTTGTTCATTGATAAGTTGATCATTTCTTGAAGGTTTGAAGTCTTTCATACATCTTAATATAAATAATATTAATGCTCCAATAATAAGGGGTGTACCAGCAACGTAAAAGAACGGCTTATAACTGTTTGTTTTGTCCACTATCAAACCTGCAAAGAAAAGAGAAAATAATCTTTAGATTGACACAGACCAGCGAGAACATCAGTGGTGTAACCGACGAAGGTCTAGAGAAAATCCTAAGGGCCCTGAAATCATTGGGGCCAAAAAGGAGCCCCAACGTGGTTTTCAAGATACAGTTTTAACCCTCATTACCTTTTCATTGAAAAACAAGAAAGAACGAGATTATGCCATTATGCAAGACGATTTGAGTAATAACTACTCTATGATCTATTCGGACAATCTCTCGAAAATTTCAATTCCCTATACTTGACTTAAATGTTGCATCCCAAAGGTAATATTGTAATGTTTATATTGTAATTCAGAGCTTTATGTGCTGCGCGAGTCCTGCGACTCATTTAACCCTTTATGGGCCGATTTTCGAAATACTTGTCATAGAGCACTCAAATTTGCAAATATAGTAGATATAGGTTAGAAGCAAACAAAACCGGTGAAAAAAATGGTCTGGGGGGCGTGGGCGATTTTTAAAAAATTTATTTCCCACCAAGGCCTTTTGGCCTTTTGTCCCTGACAGCTGCTTCATTGACTTCATGATTTTGACGCCCAGGCCAAATGAAAGTGCATTCAAAATGCTACAAGAAAAGTACTTACTCCCCCAGTCCAAAGCGTCTAGCTTTACGGAAATTTAAGTTTTAGATATTCAAATTCGGCCAAAATTTAGGCCATGACATACGGAAAAAATAAACGAAACCTATAGTCTTTTATAAGGACGTTTATTTTTGTCTCAGAAGGCTTTGGGCCGATGCGAAGGCGCAGGTACATAGGGAAGCAAGGAGCAAAAATTCAAAATTCAAGTTGTCGTGGGTATAATAATGAATAACAATGTACAACTCTTTAATTCTTGTAGAATAACAATGTTGGATCGAAACGCGCCAGATATTAGTTGTTTGGTTGAATGATTTTAGGAAAAAATCGCTCGATAGGCCTAAGGAAAAAATTTTATTCATTTCTCAACCGAGATGTCCCGTGACACATGATATGGCGCGTGATTTTCGAAAAAAAGCGGGGGGAAGTAATTTTTTATATTATGTGTTTGTCCCAAGGAATTAAATGGCTAAAGCTGACAGTGGTATTATAATGGGAGTTTGGGCCATAATTCTCATAACACAATGCTAAATGACACAAGAAGTTGATACCCCTAAAAACAGGAAACGCTCACACCAACGCTCAGTGCACACTGTCCTGATTATCTGTCTCTGTCTTAAACCCCGTTAAAAACGGGTTAAAAACATCGAAAGATTTAAAACAGCTTACCAACAAGTGGCGGGCCTAGCATAATCGTGATAGATGACAGCACAAGTGTTATTGCGACTCCCTCGTTAAGTTTGTCCATCCCAATGAGTGATCTCATCACAGGGAAACAAGAAGCTTGGAATGCACCATCCACAGTCGAAAATAGCCAAATGAATACAATCAAATGCGTCTGATTGGTCGAAAAAGAACCAATCAGTGAGACCAAGCCCGTTGAGATGAGCAGAGTCTGAAAATAGTAAACTTTGTCGAAAAGATTCAAATCGAAAATTAGGCCCGAGCCGATTCGACCAATACTTGCGCCAATTGCTGAATAGAAAGGAAATTGTTTGGCTGTTTTCTCTGGAACTCCTGATTCTATAGCGAATTGCACCTAAAGAAAAAATGTGGTACTTTGTTGAATAACTTGAAACCACAAGAATAAGCAAAAAGCTAAAATCGTAAACCAGAAGACCCTGGCAAAATGATCAAACATTTTTGGTCAAACATTGGAGATTTGCTTTATAAGCAATGTTTGATCATTTGGCCACATCATAAAACATTGCTTGGCAAGCAGAACTCGCTTTTGAAAACTTCAAAAACATTTGATACTTGTCTCAAGCAAAAAATGATTGACGAGCAATGTTTTGTGGAGTTGCCAGACGGTCAAACTAAACATTTTATTTCACAAGCAAACTTCAAATGTTTGAGAAACAATGTTTGGTCGTTTTTGAGAAACAATGTTTGATCGTTTTTGAGAAACAATGTTTGATCGTTTGGCCAGGGTCTTATGATCGAGATTCAACTGACTTTTCTATACATGGGTTAAATAGGCAAATAACTCGACGTACCTGATGAACTGAAGATACGACATACTCGAGACAAATGACCACTTGAACAACAGTCCAAATACAAAACACACTGTTCTTCAATAGAGATTTGTAATTTTTGAATGGAGATTCGGTCTTCTTGGGTGTCTCGCATTTTTCCACTGTTTCAAAATTTGTAGGAAAGTACGCAATCGAACCCAAAAGACAAATAATCGTTGATGCAACAGCATAAATCTGTAATGTTCTTTGAAGACTATAGTTTTCCAAAAGGTTTACGACCAGTTGAGTCAGAGGAATTTGGAGCAATGTTGTGCCTCCAGTTACAAGGCCTAAAGTAAAGGGAAAGTATGTTTCGTTAGCAACAAGGTTTGGTACCAGCAATGACAGGACAGAATGTTGGGAACAGTTCCGTTTTTCAAAAGAATGAGGCCTATTCTATCGCTCTTTTTAAATAACCCCAATGCTTCCCCATTTTCCCCGAAAACAATGTTGGTAGTAAAGCAAGAAAATTCTTGTTCGTAAACATTGTTGTAACCGGGGAGAAGAGGGAACTCGTAGTTAATAGCAAAACAATTTGGGTGACAACAACATGCCCTCAAACTAACGCTTCTGGCTGGATTGTAGCTTTTCTCTGTTTCTTTTGCCTTCAAGATGGTGGCGCAGTGGTTAGCGTGCTGGACTCGCAACGAAAATGTTGTGGGTTCGAGCCACGGTCTTTCCACTTGTGTTGCAGAGATAACAACCTTGGGCAAGATATTAACACAAATGTGCCTCTCTCCACCCAGGTGTATAAATGGGTACCTGGCCGGTAGTTATGAGCGCCGTGTGTGGCTACACCCTGCTATATGCTAATGCATCAAGACCAGGGGTAAAGTGTAAAGTCGACTGAGTAGCCCTACGCCCTAGGCTAGTAGTAGACTCAAAAACGGCAACTTAACTTAACTTAACTTAAGATATTTAAGTACCTTCTAAGTACTTTTATTAACATAAGTACCGTCATTAGCGACCTGTCAGTTCTCGTGTGCATACCAGAGACTTGTGTAGTGAGTCTATCTGTGGTCATGCAGTTGATCGAATAATGACGTACTAAGTCAAAAAGGTCACAGGTTCGAAACCTGTCCTGGTCGTATCAATCTCATACATAATCTCCAACATCATTCAAAACAAGCCGGATACTTTAATATGGTGATAACAATAAAATTTGGAAGAAGCATAAAGAGAAACATGAAACACTATGTCTCACCTAAAGCTGTAGAGTACCTTTTGTCGAAGTACAAATTAACTGCTCGACAGGTGTTCATGAAAAGGAGGCTGGATCCAATTCCATAAAGGAGGCTGAAAGTCAGGAAGATAACATTTATGTCTTTTGTAAACGAGGTCGTGAGGAGTGATATTCCGGTGAATGTCGTTCCGATAATTATGCTGATCCTGATACTCAATTTGTTTGATGCGAGTAGGCAGACTGGAGTCAAGAAATACGTGAGAGCAAACGGAATGGAGCCAATCCAAGCTATAAGGAATAAAACGTAGCATTAAAAGCTCTTCATATACAATTCCTGCAAAGAGTGTGACTATACTCTTCTTTATTCATCCCCTTTGCACATTGCTGACTAAGAAAACTCTGAACTGGTTGTAATGTTGTTATTTCAAAGCTTGATTACTAGTGCCAGTTCCCCTGGCATTACCATGGTTATTTTATCTTGTGGTAGGCCTAACGTTTCACTCATCTGATTTGTGTTCCGTTCGAAGCACATGTCTTGTTTTCTTTGTGTTTCATCTCTAGTCAGAAAACCTAGCATATTATACTGGTGTGAAGCTCGCGTGATTCCTAGGACGGTTTTCTCTCATGGCCTCTCATATCAACACTGTTTAAGCATGGTTAAAGGGGGAGACGAGAGGAGAGACCTTTATATTGTAAATGGTAGATTACCGCCGACGTCTTATAGTTCTTAGAAACCAGGAGTGTTCAAGCTACTTTTGGCAGCCATTGCAGCCCTGCCACGAAAATCACTTAAGAAATACACGCTAAAATGGCGGAGAATATTACCGTCTTTATTCTTAAAGCAGCCTGTCGATAGGGGTCTTACTAAGAGCAGGTGGTTGGAAAATTTGTCACGAAAAATCAATAAGCAGGGGGCGGTGAATAGGCACCTAAGAGTAGGGCTATTCGGGGCCTATTCTAATGCAGACCAGACCTGTTAGTTCGGTTAATACACGCTGGCGAGGGGCACTCCACTCATCGAGAAGGGGTACGAGACTCCCGTTCAAACACAAGGGTTTCCAAAGGAATCTCTATGAAAACAATAGCAATCACAGGAAAGGGTGTACGAGATTCCAAGGAGTGAACCACCCCTTGCACGCTGGTTCCTAAGACAGGAAAGCGTGCTTCTCGTGACATGAATCGCGTGCGCGGCAGAAGGCCGCCAAGGCCAAATCAATAATATGGAACATGTTGCGCAATACCGGAACTTTAGAATGTAAGTTCTGAAAACAATACACATAAAATTTTTTGACCAAGCAAACAGATGAAAAAACAAGAAAATATTCTGCAGGTTAAATTTGCTTTGCTTATATACAAATGTAAATGGACGCAGTGTTTATTACAGATATCTTGCGAGTCGAGACGTTTATCATTTCACGATATTTACATATATTCCTGTATTACATATTTCATTTTATTTACTTTCCTTTTCATCGATTTATCCCACATTTTATAGACAGCTATGTAAGCTTGATAAAACCAAATGTAAATTTTGACAAAATCATTTTGCAGTTTTCCCTTAAATTTAGCAATCGAATCGATTTTCCGTGCACGAACGAATGAGAAATTGCTTTTTACTTAAAAATCTTCTGAAAAATTTATGAAACGTCAGGTACACGTATTTTTTTTATAAGAAACTAAAAAATTGATCCAGTACTGAAAGTTTCTTAAAATTTTCAGATTTGGGTACTGAAAGTTTCTTAGGAGTTTCTTGAATATCCATATTGGCAACATAGTTATTCTATCTGGACTGAAGGCCTCTGAAAGATGTTCCAAACCCATTTATAGATCGTATTTGAATGCATTTGGGTTTCTTGTTTATCTGCTTGTCACATAAATGCCTTATTGCAGACGAAACACGGGAAAAAAAGAAAAATTTTTGCTGTTTGAGGTGAAAAATGTAAAAAAAATTCCAGTACTGGAGTTTCTTAAGTTTTTGGCCATTCGAGAGTACTGTATGGGTTTCTTATAAAGAGTTTCTTATAAAAAAATACGTGTACAACAATAAAACTTAAATGGATTTACCGAGGATTTCTGTTAAACAATAGGATTTTCATCAAACAATTAAATAGGGAATTTCAAAGGATTGGATTTGCTTCGTTCCAATACGCTGTGTAAAAAGTATCCATTTCGTGAAATTTATATTTGTGACTTAGGCCATGGAAAAAATTTTTACCTACCAGTTTTTTCCTTCGATGCACCAAACTCGACGAGAAGCGATGCATAAAAAATGCTAAAGCAGCCAAGAAATCCAATATTCGTACAGTAAATGAATACAGAAGCAACGAGTGCAAGCCATGATAATTTCGAGTCACGACTTCTAACAACAATCCGTAAAACCATTCTCACGTTTTTCTTTAACTTTATTGCGCGTCCATTTTGGCCCTCTGAAAAACAAAAAGAGCGTCTGGTCACAGTTTTTTTAGGAAAGCAAACCGCAGTACAATCCCTCAATAGTCGGAGTGCCAGCAAGCATAGAAGACATAGAGTATGATGACGTAAAAATCGACAATTTATTGATAAAGGAGCCTGTAGATGGTTTATGCTCGTCACTCAAACTCACAAATCCTCGAGGCCATTTGCCTTTGTTCCGAGTATTCAGTTTCCATTCAGCTGTCATTCTCTGTTCTTCAAAGTAACCAATCCGTTTTTTGCTTTTAAACTATTTAGTATTTCAGATCCAAATAATTTCCGACCCCGTGAGGAATTGGAGATATTCGTGATTAAATTGATCTTCTTAGGTCTTATGGAAATGTGAGATTTATGGAAAATTTCAGAGCTTCAATCTTAGAGCTATAATTAAAGATTTAGTTTCATTTTCGATTTATCGAGCTGCATATCGAGGGAGGGGAGCTTAAGCTTAAGAACTGTTATCAAGGGGTGTTTTCAGTTTTATTAAAACTGAAGACTGACTTTTTCAATTTAAAGTAGGATCAGCTTAGCTTAAGATCAGCAATCAACTTACTTTCCCTCAGATGCAAAGGCTATTTCTCGCTGTTGCGTCAAGGCTCTACTGCCTTTTTCCTCTGAGATTTGATCTTTCCAATTCTCATGTGTTTTTAATTCAGATTTTTCTGCTTTAAGCTTAAGGGGTTAAAACTCGTTGCGAATTGGGCGGGATTATCATATTACTTTTGCTCCCTGTTGTACCTCTGTCTGTCTCATCTTTACAATCCTCACTTGGCACACTTAGCCAGCTTGGTTCACATTCTGGTTCACACTTATACAGCAAAAGCAGAAGCAAGCGAATTAAGCATGCGCAGTTCGACTTTCTATGCTTTCTATGCCATTCTAAGAGTAAACTTTGACACAGAATAGGGATTAAGCAGAAGGGTCATTTTCATTTCATTTTCATTTTGATAATATTTATACACGATACGCCTTTCAGCTCAAAAATAATAACAAAATATAAGAAAACCTAATAACAATACACTCTTTTTTTTATAAGAACCAGGAAATTTTGATTGAGGCTGGCTGTTCTTAAGTTTTTGCCTTTTTTGAGCCTGAAATGTTCTTAATCTGTTCTTAATTCCTTGGTTACTGAGACATCCAGATTTCGTCAGTGAATGTCTTTAGTGGTAATAGGGTCGTGTAAAAATGGAGCATGCTTGTCCAGTTCACTGTTTGCTTGCTTTTTACGTTGTCTGACTGTCGTACTTTCATATTTAGCTGACATTCTCAGGGCTTTATGAGAAGGCCCAGCCTCAGCTTGTTCTTATTTTGTTCTTAAAATCTGGGCAAAATCCAGGCTCGTGTTCTTATAAAATTGTTCTTATAAAAAAAGAGTGTATTTGTTTTAGAAATAGTTTTAGAAACTTTAAGACGCTACTCTACCAAGGGTTCGTATTTGGGTCCTGTAAAAGGTTCAAAAGATACTCTCTGTAACCTGATTTAAGACGAGCGATTGATTCTTTTTCACTCTGCTCAGAAAAGGCTGACGCGTTTTGAAAGGGCATGCGCTTGATTTTGTGGTCCAAAACGAGTCTAAGCAAGTAAATTTCTCGAGAGCCGCAAAAGCTCAGTGAGGTTTCAAAAGTTTCCGCAAAAATTCGATATTTCTTGAAAAATTTAAGAAAGTTAGACTAAAAAAGTGGTGCCGTGGATAAAGATAACCTTAAACTTTGTAATTAAGTGCAGAAATAGTGCAACGGGTTGCTTGATTGTGAATATCGTCGACTTTTTTTCAGTGGTGTATCCCGCGCGCGCTGGCACTGAATACTTTGACTTTTTCAATTTTTAAGTAGGATTAGCTTAGCTTAAGGTCAGCAATCAAATTTACTTTCCCTCAATGCAAAAGGCTATTTCTCACTGTTACGTCAAGGCTCTACTGCCTTTTCCTCTGAGATTTGATCTTTTCAATGCTCATGGATTAACCCAGATATGTTTTTAATTCAGATTTTTCTGCTTAAGATTATCATTAAAGGATTTATATACTTCTCTTTTGACTTTATACACTTTTTTTTAATAAGCAACCGCTCAATAAGCAACTAGGGCTGAACTGACCTTAACATTAAGCAACTTGAGGGCTCAGTTGAATTACTGTAAGCAACTAAGAAGTCAAACAACCAAGCTTATTCTCTTCCTTGTGTTAGGAAATTGTTCTTCGTTCTTATGTTTTGCATGTTGAAGTTCGTTAGCTAACGTTTTTCCACTTACTGTCTCCCAAAAGTCGTGTTGTAGGCCTAACAGATGACGATTTCGATCCGCGAAGTCAGGGGTGGTTAGTAGGTACAAAAAATGTTAAGCAACGTTTAAGCAACTTTGAGGGCTAGACGAAAGTCAAGTTGCTTATTAATATAAAAGTGTAAAAGTTGAACTTATTTCTTGAAAGTTGCAGAGAAGAAATGCGCAATGCTCGACGCAACGCTAGCTTTTCAAATTTACGGAGGTTTTGTACTGTTTACAGAAGTTGCTGTTCTCTTGATAGCATCTAAACTCCTCATTTTACAAAAATGCAGATGATCGGAAAAAATTTAAAATGTGATGAGAATGTCTTAAAATATAAAGGTGAATGCAAGTTGCAAATTAGTAAAATCTGCTAATATAAAACCCTACTACCCTAAAGCACTATAAACCCCATCCTTTTGAATGCTACCTTTCATATAAGGCACTATCTACACAGATATATTTTAAAATTGATGTGTTTTTTTGCGTTTGCATTTCCCAGAAATTAAAACGCTTTCCGGAGTGGAATCATTTGAGAACAGCGAATGCATCGTTTTGTAGACATCAAAAACGTAATCTTTGAAAGCTATGCAAAAACGTAAAAGTTCAGCAAGTCTAGCCCTTACCCTAACACTACTGTAAATAGGCCTAATCCACTAAAATCTAAGTTTATCCTTAACCCAGACAATATATAGAAACCATTCTTCGAAATCAATCCTTACCATTTTGCATAGAGCCCTATAACATGCTTTCCTCACGCTAAGCTTGAGCCTAACCTAAACATAAACTATTAAACGATAGCGCCTCCCAAGCGTCCCAGCTCTGGGCTATTGTAGTGTAGCTCTCTGACCTTACTATACATACTGTGTACCTTAACCATTTTCCTCAACCTGCAATCATAGAAAAAAATTGATACTAAAAAATAACTAAACACATTACTGAAAAAGTATAAAGTTATTTCTTCTTTTCACCCCCGAGCACTGTACCCTCGAAACTCCACTGGCCAGAATATTTAACATGATATCCAAATACATGCTTCATTAACACGTAGCTAAAACAAGTTCACAAACCCCATGAAACTGGGGCAACTAACGAGTCAATCCACTTTTAAACTGCTGATTCTAATTGCAATAAAACTAACTTTTCTTTGTCTTTCGTCGCCATGTTACTTTCTTCGTCTTCATTAAGCCTTTTGCTGAATTCGTCGATTGAGATATTCGGTTTAAAGTCTTTCAGATATCGTAACGCAAATAGTAAAATAAACCCAATCATGAGTGGCGTGCCAGCAAAGTAGAAAAACGCTTTGTAGCTTCTTGTCTTGTCCACAATTGATCCTGCAGAAAAGTTGTAAAAGGTGGTCAAAACATGGAAAATTTGGCACCCCTGATGGTTGTCATTGAAGAGCAAAGCCATCTTGATTTGGAATTTAAGCTGTATAAAACTTCAGTTCTGGGGCGTAGAGCGCTATAGTAATTCTTTTGGACCGAGGAGAATAACGCCTAAATTCACTGATAGCCGAAGTGCTTTGGTGGCGATGAAATTCTCAATCTTTAGACCAGCATAGCACGAAATTTCTAATTTCAAAAGGCAAGAGAAACATGAACATTATATTGAGTTGAAGAAATGGCTATCTGACGAGATCACCAGCGAGCTTTACCTTATTTGGTGATAATGTCACCGAGTTATCCAGGCTTCGGTCTAGTCTAGTTTCGGTCTACGACCTATAAAGGTTTCATTTCAGGCTCGAATCTGGTCGAGATCGCTTTTTACTATCAATACCCGGTAAAACGTTCCGACGTGCCTGTGTGAACAGAACTTTAGATCAAACAGTTATCTCAGCAGATTCTCCCACCGAGATCTTACAGGGGTCCAGTAGGTTCGAGCGTCTTACATAATGGCCCTTTAACACTGGCTGATCCCCTTGACCAGGCCTCAATGGGAGTATTCTCGGGCTGTTAGTATCTGTTAATAGTGAGTTCACGATTCAAGACGCGCGGCATGAAGATGCACCAGGGAGGACTAGGAGCTTGGGCGGCCAGCGGATTTACGCTTTTAAATAAATGAAAAGAGCATTACCTACGATTGGTGGGCCTAGCATCATTGTTATTGATGACGTCATGAGAAGAATCGAAATAGCTTCACTGACTTTGTCCAGGCCGGCAAGGATTCTTGTAACAGGAAACCACGCACTTTTCTGCGCACCATCGATGGTTGAGAATATCCAAATGAAAGCAATTAAGTGAGCTGATTTTGTTGAAAATGATCCAATGAACAGAGAGAGAGAAACAAATAACAGAAGACCTTGAAAGATGTAGACTTTGTCGAACTTCTTCAAATCGAATAACGGGCCTATAAAGATGCGACCAACACCGGCACCAATTGCTGAGTAAAATGGAAATTGTTTGGCTGTGTTTTCTGTTACTCCTGTTTCAATGGCGAATTGGACCTGAAATGTGAAGAAAGTGTTTTGAAATATCAATAATCACATAATTGGTTTGAATGGGGGGTCAGAGCCCCTCAAAATTTCAGCTAGCCCCCCCCCAAGCCCCAAGTCGGCACTTAAATTTTAAGATATTTTGATAAACTGTCAGCACTTTCGGAAAGCCAACATGCCTTTTTGGCATTTTGCAAACAGCTTTGTAACATTTTTGGTAGCTCTGCACTTTGAAAACTATATAAACTGCTGTTTATGTGTCCACAGAGCATGCGACACGTGACTGGTGTCTGTGGCGTAGCCAGGGTCTTGGGTTTGGGGGGCCCCCTTGCCCCCCCTTTGCTACGCTACTGGCTGGTGTATGGGAATTTCGCAGGGTGATGATGCATTGACAAAAAATAACTAAATTGCAAGACTTCCCCTGTCGGCACTTGAGAACTTTTTGACCCCCCAACATTTATTGTCTGGCGCCATCCATGGTTTGAATGGGTTGGGGCGCACATCCAAAATATTTTTGGGGAGGTGGAAACATAGAACAGACCAAGATTTTGTGGACTGACTTGAGCTCTTTGAATGTCCATGATTGCTGGCGAAAGGGAAGACAGTAGACTTGTTACACGTACACGAGTCCCACTCTTCGCAAAAAGCAACAACAACAACAACAACAGCCATACAACTGTTTGCTCAGAGTGGTACTCAATGCTCAGTAGTTTGTGCGTCCAGCATAGACTCAATAGCGATATCTACGGCGATATCGGCTATAGCAACATCAGTCTAGCAGACATTATAATCAGGCAAGCCTTTATCTAAGAAATGTTCATCACTGCACAAAGCAGCGTAAATCACAATTGCTTGGTCCACAAGAATGTGGCAAAAGGGTGTGATTTGAATAGAAATTACAGACGAAATCCTCAGGAGTAACCAGTACTAAGTTAACAATTACCTGATGAACCATTGAAACACTTTCTGCGAGCGATATGATGAAAACAGCTATTGTCCACAATAATAGGACTTTATTCTTTAAAATCTCTTTATATATAGTTAAAGTGCTATTGGTTGTCGAAGATGAAGATTTCGGGTGGTTTTCGTTTTCTGCCGGAGGGAAAAACACAATGGAACACAGCAAACAAACAATTGTAGAAATTGCAGCGTAGATTTGAAATGTTTTGTGCAGTCCGTAGCTTGCAAGGAGATACGTAAAGAACTGAGTAAGAGCGATGTATATCAAGGCTAGACCTCCTGTTAGAAGACCTGAAAAAAGAAACTTTAATTAGCACGACTGTGGTTAGAATGACTCGAGTCAAACTGCGTTGTTTAGCTCATGTGTACCTGATCATAGTCAATAGAAGTGAGGACTGGTCTGGAAACTTATTGTCATAATTTCTTTTGTTCTATTGAATTCGGCCGCACAACTTGAACGGTCAAATTATTTTGGTCATGTGATCAAACTGAGGGGACAACGTTCGAGAATCGACTGCAGAAAACACCAGGAAAGATCAGGAACGACGAGAAATATTCAGTTTATCATTCAAATTCTTGGATGAAGATAAGTGCAACATCACATATGATAAGCAGTTCAACTCGGCTGCGGATATAAGCTAGTTTCTCCTGAATGGGATCGTTCTTCAGTACTGAAAATGTCTCTCCCTATACCAAGAAATAAGAATCAGCGCAAAATTTCCGCTAGGAGAGTTCCGCTATTTCTTTTTAAGCAGGAAAACAGTCAGTCTTACAAGCTCAATTGTAGCTACAATTAATCACTTGAATAAAAAAAAGCAGCAAAGCCATCCAAAAACTAAAATTAGACTTTCTAGAGGAAAAGCCATTCAGTTCTGAATGTTCGCATATCGTTTACTCGTTCCTATTTTTCGCCCGCTTTTCTCTTTTCGAAAGCCCTCTACCCGAATCGATCACCACACCCTTCAAAAACTCGGCAAAACTTATTAAAAATCTTCAGAGCTTCCTCCTTGCGAAAAATAATAGAATGAAGATAAGTAGAATGAATAATAGAATTCGAAGACTCTTGATCGGAAGAAAACACAGCTAGGGAGAAGAAGGGGAAGAAAGAATTGCTCTCAGTTGACAGAGAAAAGGAGAAACTACTGGCTGAAATTCCGCATGTTAGTTTCTCCCACATCGAGAAAACTTTTACCTGCTTGCAGTCTTAAGCGAGGGAAATTTTACTCTTCAAAAGATGTACGCGATTCAAGGGAGTGAACGGCCCCTGGCTGGAGCTCAAAGTTTGAGGCTCAACTCAAACGCCTCAGATTCTTCTCACAGAATCTTCCCACTTCTGTAATCTCTACTCTTTCGGCTGCACGCAGGAAAGAAAAAGTTTTCCGGCTGAAAATATTCAATCGATAGAAATCCCTTGAAATCCTTTAACGAGAGAGTGACGTCCGCCGATGTGAGAACCTTCTGAAAATATTAGCGAAATTCTCCCGATCAGGAATAAATTACTTAGGTCTATTTTTTTCCAAACCAAGATTTATTTCCGCATTTCTCTGTACAAAAAATAACAGTGAATTTGGAAAGACGAATTTGAAATGTTCACATTTTCAGTACATTCGAGAGAAATGAAATTGCTCAATACTAGTCACCGCGCGCTTTGCTTTCCCGAAAGCCAGCAATCTAAACCATCATGTAGTAAGTTTATGTACAGTGAATAAACTAAAGCAAAGTTGAATGGGCATAATATTTAAATGAAAAACGCCAAGTTTCGCAGAGAAATCAAGGATAGTACAGTACATAACGCAAACAGACAAACAATTCCCGTCCCCTCAGTTTGGTCACGTGGCTCATTAAAATCGAGACAAAGAGTTCAGACAATAGGCTTCCAGACCAGTCCACACTTCTATTGACTATGACCTGATCAATACTCTTAGGTGCCTAATTGCTGGGGGATCGGACTAGGCGGGGGGTTGGAACTACAGAAAGGATCTAATTGGCGGGGAGTTGGAATAAAAGGGGGGCTCGGACTTTACTTGACCAACTTTGTCAGAAAACTGCTGAAATGCAAAGCGAGAGGCCCTATAGTTCTTATAGCCTAAGGAAATCCATAGTTCTAACCAACAAATAGAGTGTACAAACGAAGTTCACACAAAGAACGATACAGGTAGTTTAGAAAAAATATCAACACCAATATTAATGCAACTCTTAATAAGCGGGGGTCCTAATAAGAGCGGAGGGGTTGGAAATTTTTCGAAAAATTAATTAGCGGGGGACGGCAATTAGGCACCTAAAAGTAGGTTGCTTAAGCAACAGGACGCGACTGAAAATGAGAACGCCATCTTTGTAAAGCAGTTACCGTTTTGATTAAAGTTTGTAAGTTAGTATTAAAGACTTAGACGACAGATCTTGATAGGGGGGGGGGGGTATTTTCTACGAAGATCTGGTGTGCGTTTACTGAACCAAGAAGCGAATTTTCCCGAACATCCCGAACCAAGATACCAAGTTTTGCTGAATTTACCGAGTTGAAACGCCGAATTTTACCGAATTTTACCAGATTCACTTAGCCATACGTCGAATTTTACTGACTATGTTTCTTTGTAACCAAATATAATGAATGAGATGATGTTTTTTGACCACTAGAATGAAAACGCTGAATATTCTCGATAGCACTCTATGAGTTGTATAGTACATACCGAGGGCTGTTGATAGCCTTTTATCAAAGCGCAAACTGACAGCCCGAATAACTGCCATGTTCAACATCGAGGATCCAACTCCGTACAGAGGGCTGAAGCTGATAAACATGACATCGAGGCTTTTTGAAAACGAGGTTGAAACCAGTGCTATGCCATTCAATGTTGTTCCCATGACAATGCATAATCTTGTACCAAATTTGATTGACAGCCAGTTGGAGAGGGGAGAGAGAAGGAATGTAAGTGCGTAAGGAATTGAACCAATCCATGCTAAAAGATAAAGTGATATTCATTAGAAAATTGGCCTGTAAAAAGTTGGGTAGATAGAGCCTGGGGGGGGGGGGGTAACTCCCTTATGTATGGATACGGGATGTGCCAATTTTTGAGGTACCTTTTTAGGGGTGGAAAATAAATTTTGGGGTATCAAATTTGCTAAAGTTACAAACTTGGGGTATCATTTTTGCGTGAACTTTGGGGCATACTTTTTAGAATTTTCATAAATTTTTGGGTCAACTTTTTATTGCGAAAATGGCACACTCCATTCACTGATCTATTGAAGTTCCCCCCCCCCCCCCCGAGATAGAGAAATTGTGCATGGGTGCATCTCTATTTGCATGATTCCTGTAAAAGCTCTAATAAACCCCTTCTCTCATTCAAACAAGCCAGCCCTCTCTAATAAGCCCCCCTCTTATTTTTGCCACTCGACAGTTCAGTAGTAAACGGACGAAATTGAATTAAATTAAGTGGTAACATCTTTTAGATCCATAACGTATGTCTTCGTATTTCAAGATGCCAATTCCGGCTTCTCTTTCTGATTGGTGCCTTTCGAACCGCATCTGGGTATAATTTCTACCTTAGTTTATTGTTTCGATCTGTTTCTGACGTTCATACTCTGAAGAGTGGAGGAGTGTCTCAGGCGAGAAAAGCTTTTTAGTATGCCCGAAAATGTTTCCGCCGTTCATTACAATTTTGAAGTTGGGTTTGTACTACTAAAAAGCTGCTAGAATAAACGAATCAATTAAGAATAATTGCCAGGCACAAACTTCATCAAAAGTAGGATATTTTATTTTTTTAAAGCGCAACGATTTTACCGTATTTGCCCTCATGTGATTGATTCAGGGTCATAGATAGAGAGGGTGGTAAGGGGTATTTCTGGAAACGTGATTGACCATATTTTTTCATCCGGAAACGTGATTGACCATATTTTTTCATCCGGAAACGTGAAAGAGGGTGGCAAAAGATCTTCGTGAAATGTGATGGACCAAATTTTCTAAAGGCCGGATTACACTAGCATCTTCAGGTAAAAGTTGCTTCACATTTTTTCTGTGATCGCGGACAACGAGAGAATATGACAGTATAGAACCCCTTACAAGTTAATCGTAGTTGCTTGAAGGATAAGAATTCAAGGGGAACAATTTGATCAGCGATCAAATGAAAACTCTGTGATG
Source organism: Chrysaora quinquecirrha (assembly GCA_014526335.1). NCBI lineage: Eukaryota > Metazoa > Cnidaria > Scyphozoa > Semaeostomeae > Pelagiidae > Chrysaora > Chrysaora quinquecirrha. The sequence continues at coordinate 8,862,377 of JACTAT010000032.1, forward strand.
GTCAATTAAAGCGGATTAAAAACCTCTCCAAAGGCAGCCTCATCTGCAAGCAACTACAAGCCACTTGTAAGGGGTTTTACACTGTCATATTCTCTCGTTGTCTGCGATCACAGAAAAAATGCGAAGCAACTTTTACCTGAAGATGCTAGTGTAATCCGGCATTAACCGGGAAACGCGAAATGCCGTATCTTCTTAATATGAAACGTGAATGGCAAGCATTTTTGTCCCCTTGATTCGTGATTCTGACTCCCCCCTTTACCATCCTCCAAAGAGTCGTCGACTCTATCTTTGAATAACCCTTTGTCCATAGAACACTATTTGAAGGAAAGAAAAAGATAAACATGTGTCGCTTGAGAAAACAAAATCTACATGAGCAATCGATTAGATTTTGATTAAACAGGCTGCTAGACCTTGTGTTATAAAGCTGTAATGTACCGTTTCTTCACTTTTATCAAACACAAGAGGACGTTGAAAATCAAAGATTTTACAGCTTTCCCAACCAAAACCCTCTTTTTATCGATCTCTGGTTTTAGTCTGCGGAGTGTGGCGCACGCACGCGCGAGACGAGCAAGAGAACAATAGAAAAGAACAATGGAAATTCGCGTCTGCACGCACGAGATCTCGTCGAGAACTCTGTCTTTCATACTCGGCATTCTTCCCGGTACATTACCTGCCAGAAATGTTATTGTCCTGTCTTGGCCAACAGTAACCTGCTTTAAAAAAATTTATTCCGCGCGGAAAACCGGGCAAGGCGCTAGAATGCGCATTACACGCTTTTTTTTATAAGGAACCTACCTCAAGGCCTAGTTCTTAAAGTTCCTTATTTTTGGATCTCTTTTCAGGCAATTGTAGTTCCAAAAGTTCCTTAATAGTTCCTTAATTTTAACTGCACATACAGTGGTCTTAACTATAAAAGAGAGACACTTGCATGTGAGCAAAGCTCGAGACTACTCAAGGAAACATTTGACACATGCTTAATGTACAATTTATGTGATTTTCGACTGCAAATGAATGGAACCACTTTCTAATTCTTGGTTATTTGAAGTGATAAAACTATTCAACGATAAAAAGTTCTTTAGTTATTTTCTCTCTAGTAGTAAGAGCTCTTTAAATTTTCGGGCCTTCTACATGTAGGTTCCTTATGAAGTGGTTCCTTATAAAAAAAAGCGTGTACTGCTTCAGGAATCGATAAGACACGTTTTTTTTTATAAGAAACCGGTTTATAAGAAACCTAGAACTAGACATCCCAAAAGTTAAGAAACTTTTAGAACTAGGAGGAAGGAGTTAAGAACCTTAAGAAATTTTTGTGTTAGTTTTCCAACATACTGATTTCACATTTGTGGACGTAGTAATCAATTCTCAAGCATTTCCGTGCGATTTCTCGCACCGGCATGGCTAATTCTTTGTAATACAGTGATATTAACAATTTGCTTGCTATATTCACGTTTTTTATCGTTTTTACTGCAATTTATTTTCATTAGATTAAGAAAATGTTAAGAAACTTTTAGAACTAAAATTGGGCCAAAAATTAAGAAACTTTTAGAACTAGGCCCTGAGCCAGGTTTCTTATGAAAAAAAAAGCGTGTATATTGCCACTCTGCGTGCAGTTTTGAGTCATGCAGCGAGCCAGCCTGCAGCGAAAGCTGCTGTGATGGCTGAACCCGGTCTGACATGGACGTGATGACGGGCTGAAAGAACAATGGTGTCATGCTGTTTAGGTAGTGCTGTTTAGGTATTCAGGCCAATATCCGGGGAGCTTATATCCGGTTATTTTAGTGAAAAACCGATGCTTTTGATCGCAATTAAATAAATTCTATAATTTGGTAGGGGTTGTACTGCTTCTGAGAAAATTCCCTTAGAAAAATCCATCATGGAAAGCTTTTAAGCCAAGCGCTAGAAATTTGTAATTTAAAAGCTAAGAAAAACTCTATACCTGTTTTTGCTTTAGAGCTTTGGTAATCCGTCAGCAAAAGATTGTAGAATAAACTAAAAGACCAGAGGAAACCAGTGTGCGTCGAGAAGATGCATATCGATGCGAGCAATGCAAGCCATGCCAATTTAGAATCGCGGTGACACTTGATTTTTCGAAGTGCAGAGATGTATGATTTGAAGTCCATGATGCGATGCTGATGCAAGAAAGGCACTTCCGTTCCGCTAGCTGCGCCGAAATGCAAGCACAAAAAGGGATTCGTTCACAATACAGGTAAGAGTCCAACGTCCACTTTTAGAATCTATTGTTATCCATGATTTTTAATCCACAGTCAAAGACTGATACCAGACAGTTAAGGGAGAAACAGTAGACGGATATTTGACTGTGACGAAAAGAAAAGCTGCTATACGAGGGGGGCTTTGGGATTTCACGGGTTGCGTGCTTGGCCGATTTCGCCCTCGGGTTTGCGGGTTTTTTTGCCAAAAAATTGTGCGGGTTTTCGGGTCTTGTATAGTTAACGGGCAACGGATTTTGCGATTTTTCTAATTCTAGCTCGATTTTCGGGTCCACTCTTTTTTTATAAGAAAATTGTTTATAAGAATATTCAGGCTCAGAATCATCCTATTTTTAAGAATATTGTAAGAATATGCTCAGCCTCAGCTCTTCCATATTTCTGTCTCATTTTCAGCAGATGCATGTTTTGCAATGTTAGAACGTAACTTCATGATTGTTAACAACATTCTTTTTGTTATAATAGTTAAATATTCTTTCGCTCGACCATATGAGATGATTTTTCCTTTCACTATGTTCCCCTAAAACCGTAGACTTGCTCCAAGTCTATTTCCTCTCTTCATCAGTATTTTACAGCGGAAATAATTTCCTCGCGAAAATGGGAAGGAGCGAAAATTGAAAACGAGGCGGGACGGTGGGAAGGAAAGAAATGAAAGTGGAGGAAATTATCCTCCGCGAGGAAATTATTTCCGCTGCAAAATACTGATGAAGAAAGGAAATAGACTTGGAGCAAGTCTACTAAAACCGCGTATCAGGTTTGAAAAATAAGAATACTTTAAGAATATATTCAGGCTCAAAACGAACATTTTTTAAGAATATTGAGGCTGGACAAAATTTATACTATTCTTATAAAAAAAAAGAGTGTATTGTAGAAAAATGTACGGGTTTTAAACCTCACAAAGGATGTCAACGTGTAACACGCTAGCGAATCCATAATCGCTACTGTGGTGGATAATCACTACTGTGGTGGTACTATTTGCGTACTGTGGTGGTAGTTTCTGCGTACTGTGGTGGACAATCACTACTTGTGGTGGTTTACTATGCTTGCGGTGGTGGCAGTTTTGGCGTACTGTGGTGGATAATCACTACTTGTGGTGGGTTACTATGCTTGCGACGGTGGCAGTTTTGGCGTACTGTGGTGGATTTTGTGGTTTTTTCTTGCTTGATCTATAGAGTTTTGCTATCGGGCTCGGGGCCTAGTTCTAAAAGTTTCTTAATTTTTGGCCCAATTTAGTTCTAAAAGTTTCTTAACAGTTTCTTAATTTAATGGAAAAAAATTGCAGTAAAAACGATAAAAAACGTGAATATAGCAAGCAAATTATTAATATTATTGTATTACAAAGAATTAGCCATGCTGGATGCGAGAAATCGCACGGAAATGCTTGAGAATTGATTACTACGTCCACAAATGTGAAATCAGTATGTTGGAAAACTGACACAAAAATTTCTTAAGTTTCTTAACTCCTTCCTCCTAGTTCTAAAAGTTTCTTAACCTTTTGGGTGTTTAGTTCTAGGTTTCTTATAAACCTGTTTCTTGTAAAAAAAAAACGTGTACACTTATCAAGCTTGTTTTGTGACTGTGTGTTAATGTTTAAACAACTACTCTTGTTGCTTTGTTCTCCTTTTGTTTTGTTGCTATGACGAAAGAGGACAGTATCAGTTTACACGTTTTTTTTATTAAGAACTTAGTATATAGAGGGTGGTAAGGGTATTTCGAGAAACGTGAATGTCCATATTTTTTCATTGGGAAACGTGAAAGAGGGCGGCAAAAGATTTTCGTGAAACGTGATTGACCATAGTTTCTAACCGGGAAACGCGAAACGCCGTAACTTTTTAAGAATATAAGAATACAGTCTATAAGAATATTCAGGCTCAAAATTGCCAAAGAACAATGGAAATTTAAGAATAACAATGGAAAAGTTCGAGCCTCGGCAAAAATTAGGATATTCTTATAAAAAAAAAGTGTGTATACTACTAAAGAGAAAATCATTAAGGAACTTTTGAATGTTGAATACTATTATCACTGCAAATAATCAAGAATTAGAAAGCCGGTTCAATTCATTTGCAGTCGAAAATCACATAAATTGTACGTTAAACATGTATCAAAAGTTTCCTTGAGTAGTCCCGAGCTTTGCTCACATGCAAGTGTCTCTCTATTATTGTTATGACCACTGTCGGTGCAATTAAAATTAAGGAACTATTAAGGCACTTTTTGAACAACAATTGCCTCAAAGGAGGCCCAAAAATAAGGAACTTTAAGAACTAGGCCTTGAGGTAGGTTCCTTATAAAAAAGAGCGTGCACTTGTCTCCGTAAGCATTGTTTCAATTCCAACCCTTTCCAAAAGATAACGGTAATATTATTGACATTTTTCTTACTGCTTACTACTTCTTGTTGATATTTGTGAAGTGCAGGGATATGAATGAATCTGATTGAGGATGGACGAATGAATCAATTTGTGAGATTTGTAAGGAACCAACGCGATTGATGATCAAGATCGCTGAAAGGGCTAAGGTCTTTTGGGGCACAGGAAATGCTGCCAGCGAAAATTCAAAAATGAAACTATAAAGAACGAAACGGGATTTCAGTAATCGGCATAGGTTACTGCATAATGTTGGAATGGAATGAAATGTCTGTGTACACAAGAGAGATTGCCGCCCTTTTTCGCTTCATAAAAGAAAAATTGCTAAAATTTTTGGTTGAGATAGCTTTCTTTATACAGTATATCATTGCAATATTGTCAGTTACTTTGAAAAGCAAAGAAAGAGCCAAGATAAGAGTTTTTAGGGTGCACCAGTCATTCTGTGAGGGCTGGAATACGAGATACTTTAGGCAACTTTGAGGGCTGGACCAAAAGTCCAGTTGCTTATTGAAAAAAATGTGTATGAATAACAAAACTTTATTTTTGCTCTTTATTATTCTATGAAAGTTTAATATCTAATAAGCTGAAGATGTATTTGTGTTGTGTATAATAAAGTAAAAGGGAGTAAAACAAAACGAAAAGCTGAAAGATGTCTCAGACCCTGGCCAAACATTGTTTGTCAAACATTTTGAATTTTCTTATCAAGCAATGTTTGAACGTTCGGTCACGTCACAAAACATTTATCGACTAGCAAAAACTTAGCAGCATGCATTGTGCAATGTTTGTATAAAAATTGAAAACATGTTTTGCTTGGTGCAAGGAAACAAATGTTTGAAAACAATGTCTTGCGACGTGGCCAAACGGTAGAACATTTTGTTTGCCAAACAATGTTTGATCGTTCGACCAGGGCCTTATCAAGCAAAATGCATGACCGTTTGGCCACATCACAAAACATTGCTCGTCCGAAATGTTTTGCTTGATACAAGATACAAGTAGCGTAAAGTGTTTTTGAAGTTTTCAAAAACATTACCGAGCGAATTCTGCTTGTCAAGCAATGTTTTGTGATGTGGCCGAGCGGTCGAACATTTCTTCTTGAAATGAAAGTCTCCAACGTTCGACCAACAATATTTCTAGGGGCATTTCAGTTTTAGGCTCTGGCATAACGATCAAACATTGTTGGTCCAACATTTTAAATTTGCTGTACACAAATGATTGACCGTTTGGCCACGTCAAGAAACATTGCTTGACAAGCAAAAGTAACAAATTTTGTGGCGTGATATTTTTTTAAAAAGTTCAAAGATAATTTTGCTTGACACAAGCAAAAAATATTGGACGAGCAATGTTTTCTGACGTGGCCAAACGATCAAACATTTTGCTTGACAAGCAAATCTCGAATGTTGGACCAACAATGTATGATCGTTTGGCCAGGGCCTTAGGCAAGGATTCCTGTTTATCTATCCTTGTCAAGCAATGTTTTTGACGTGACCAAACATTCAGACATTGTTTGCTAAGCAAATTTCAAATGTTCGACAAATAATGTTTTAGCCAGGGCCTAAGAAACTTTTACAGTACTACTTCGTGTATTTGCAGATTGATTCCCTTATTATACATACACTTAAAAGTTAGATTTTATTTGGTCAAAACTCAAGTCATCATAAAGTCGTTTCTGGAGATTTCTTCAATAAACCGTCATTAATTTCTAGTATTTTCTTGTTTTCCGTTTCAAATATGGAAGGTTTAGGATATTTCATGCATCTTAGTGCAAAAAGTAGCAAACATCCTAATATCAGAGGTCCACCAGCAACATAGAAGAAGGCTCTGTAATTGTCTGTTTGATCCACTATGAAACCTGTGTAATAAGATCGAGAAAGATATTGTTAGTATGACAGAAATATCATAATGCCAGTTTTTGAAAGGCAGTGAATTAAGACTCTGAAGGTGCATGACTTATGTATAGATGTAGGGGATGTGCCACCTTGTCAGAATTCGCATGCATCTGTATTATGCAATGCAGTACTATACAATATATTGCATTGGAAAGGAATTGAATGGAATGGAATATAATGGAACAGTTTGCAATAGAATGGAATAAAATGGAATGGAATGGAATGTAATGGAACTGTATGCAACAGAATGGAAAGGAATGGAATGAAATGAAACGAAACAGAAGGGAATGGAATAGAAATGAACAGAATAGCATGGAATGGAATAGAATGGAATTGAATTGCATGGAATAAAATTGAATAGTCTGGAATTTAGTGGAATACAATGGCAAAAAATTCATCACAGCGGAGCGGAGAAGAATAGAGTTGATGGGATATGAAATATGATTGGAAAGCATAGATTAAATAGAACGAAATAGAATGAATGGAGTAAAATTTAACGACAAAGAATGGCACGGAATGCCATAGTATGGCATAGAATGGAATGCGGTAGTACAGAATAACATGTGATGCGATAGCGTGGAGAATGTAACAGAATTGAACAGAGTCCTATTGAATCAAATGGTTTTTAATAATTTTCAGCCTAGCTGAATTGAACAAATAGCAAATAATACAATATAATAGAATGAGATGTAATGAAGAAGAACTACGTTAAACCTAGACTTATTACTTGAGTCCCAGTTATTGCTCATCAGACCGAGACTAATACCAAACCGAGGTCGCTCAAACTGGCTAGTAGTTTGAGTGTCCTAGCATTTATTTCAATTGAGAAGGTGCTGAATTCGAATCTGAAGTCGAAATTTCTCTATGACCAAATTTTCAATTTTTTTGAAAACGAGGCCCTTAGTTGAAATGGTCTATAGCGATAACTACAACTCAGTTAATCAGTCTACGTTAAACCTTATTAGATCAAACAAAAAAACCTTACCAATAAATGGCGGGCCCATCATCAAGGTAATGGACGATAATGTAAGCAAAATTGAAATTGCTTCGCTCAATTTATCCAAGCCAATCAGAACTCGCGTCATAGGATAAACTCCACTTTGAAATGCTCCATCAATGGTTGAAAATATCAAAATAAAAGCAATAAGCTGAGGAGCAGTTGTTGCGAAGGAGCCAATAAATGCAGTAATTGCTCCAGATAGAAGAAGGCCTTGGAATGCGTAAACTTTATCAAATCTTTTCATATCGAGAAATGGACCAATGATGATGCGTCCAATGCTGGAGCTTATTGCACCATAGAATGGGAATTGTTTTGCTGTCTTTTCTGGAACACCATTTTCAACTGCAACTTGAACCTAGTTGAGGAAAAAAATTATTCTTAAACGCAAGAGTAAAAGGAATTTCTTGCATTTCCATATGTTCACAAAGGAACACTCGTGGGCTCATTTTTTCTTATACACTTACGTTCGAAAAGTATCGCACCACCTTTCTCCAAATGGCGGCTATTTGTGGTTTTCGGCCTAAAGCAAGCTATTTTCAAAACAAAGACAACAGGGCTCAGAGACCGATTCGCCAATTGACTGGCTTTACGTTAGAATTTAAAGGAACGAACGGTTAAAACGTTTTGACGGAAAAATTCATTCAGAAGTTGGAGCAGTGTCTTCAAAAGGTTTAGGAAAAATCTCTTTCAACTGGTGTCAAATTCAATGATGATGGGTTCACTTACAGAGATCTACTAAATTTTGCTCCTATCCGAAGAAGAATTCTCTGACCTTCCTTTTGATAACCAAATTTTTACTGGAAAAGAGCTGACGAGAATGGAATGTATTTCTAAACATGTCTGTCGTGTGAATGAAAATGAATTGAATTGTTGTGTGTCAAATTCAGAATATTAGAGCCACAGCTAGCCGCCATTTTGAGAAAGGTGGTGCGATACTTTTCGAACCTAAGTGTATTCAGGGATTTATAGTTCATCGTCCAAAGGCCCTTTACAATGCTGAAATAAACAACGATATAGGAGCGACCTTAACTGTTTAAAAAATCAGGATTTATATTCAGTTGCAATTCAACTTCCCAGTTAAATTGACACGCAGATGCGCACTACTTTGGTGGTATTTCTTGCACATGATGTAGTAGAAAAGGGGTATTCAGTCATGATGGTGGACAACTTCCTGAATGGAAAAGAGGGGCTGTGTGAGAGCGGGGGGGCGCTCTTGAGCTACCAGCCACATCTAACTTGATACTGTAAACGTAAGGATGGCATGAAGTTTTGGCGGGAAATTTTTCTATTTGAATGAAACTATTACCTGGTGTATCATTGATACGCCGTGTTCCAGTGCTATTGTAACCAATGTAGCTATCCATATACAGAATACTTTATTCTTGAACAGAGAAATATAGTCACTTAAGTTCTTTCCAGTTGATGTATCGTCTTCTAAATGATTTGCAGGGGGGAAATATACCAGCGAACAAGGCAAACAAACTATTGTAGATATTGCAGCGTATATCTGAAATGTCTTTTGCAATCCATAGTTCGCCAGTAGATATACTATCAGCTGAGTTAAGGCTATTTGCAAAAGGGCTGTACCTCCAGTTAATAGACCTATAAAGATCAAAAGAAAATGAACGCTAAAATCGTGTGCCGTGTATTTACTCAATTTTCAATTGAGCGCTCCGGGTGCTCAGTTCAATCTGTATCTTCAACGGGGCAATAGAGGGGGTGTTTATTGGAGAAAGTACCCCTTACGAAGTTCCCAAAACATTTGCACAACACCGTGATTAAAAAAGTATATTAGGGCGTGCTCTTCTGAACCCCAAAAATCTCCCAAATTTCAAAAGAAGAAAGCTTCCAAAAACAGGAAATTTTCATAAAAAAGGAATTCTTAAAATCCGAGATTTTTCCAATGTTTGTTCAAAACGTCAATTAACTTTCGCGCCAAATTTCTTCCTTGCCTCGTCCCCAGACCCATTCGTGATATGTCTCCTGGCAACTAGTAAAATTGCAGTCTCGTTCTAGAATTGTGTCAAGTCCCTAATCAGCCTCGTCCCCAGGGTGAATAGGCCTCTAGGTGAAACTCCGCTGTCCTCGCTGTCCATATTCGATTTAATGCTTGAGATTCGAGGAAATTCGATTTAGGTCCTGGGGACGAGGTTGGTCCCTATCTTTCGCTTAAATTGAATTGAATTGATGTTGTTGTTGTTCACTTCAGTAAATTCAGCGTCCAGCAATTCAATTCAATAGCAATAACTACGACTCAGGTAATAAGTCTATTCTCGTTCGACTCGGGGAACACAGTCCGAAAAAAGAAGGCTACCGAGTAAAGAATTTGTTTAGAAGAACAGGCCCT
>JACTAT010000032.1:8891652-8988918 GCA_014526335.1 Chrysaora quinquecirrha
GTCACAACAGTGCAAGAAATGTGATGCAGGAACTTTTAGTTTGAGTGGTGGTTTGAGATTCAGATCTTGGAAAAGTTTACCAAATGGATTTGACACATGGGGAGTAAACCCTGAGGAGGAGCATCCATCTGACCAAGGTGATAAGAAATGCAAAAGGTTTGTTTTTTGAAAATATGTGTAAGTTTTGAAGTCGCGAGTTTATTTTTGGAGATAACTTGCGATAGCACTTATTATGCTTAATGTTATTGTGGATAAGCCCAGGGGCGGCGCCATGGGGTGGACTGGGGGGACGTCTCCACCCCAGTTTTCTCAAAGATCAATTTTGTAATTCGCCATTTTCCTTTCTTAAGACTTCTCTTGAATTCACATTCTTTTCTGGATCAAGAGAGGTTGCCTTTTGGAAGAAGGAAAAAGAAGCAGCTGAAAACAATCAAGCAGTGACATATTTTCATAGGTTTATGTTGTGCCTTGAGTTTATAATTACGTTTTCGTTAAGCTTTTTGCCCTTCAGTGACTGTTTCATCTCTGCCAAAATTAGGATTTTATCTTTCATTCGATCCAAAAAAGGGGGTTTCCCAGTGCTCGAAAGGGCGTTTTCTGGCATTGTAAAGGGCGTGGTCTCCAAAAATTTTCCTGGGGTCAAGCCCCCAGACCCCCAAATTAAGCTCGCTCCGCTCGCTAGTCCACCCCACCTTTTGGCGGCTTGCGCCGCCCCTGGATAAGCCTTACATGGGAAGTTTCACCACAAGTGGCATGCCATAATAGATTGGGCCATGAAGGCACCATTGTAAGCCGTCATGTGGCTGATTGACATGAGACTAAGACATTATGTCATTCAAACTGTAAGTTGAAGCTCCTTCAACACATAATTTATGCACTGAAGAAGTTTTAGCTTACTTTTTGAGTGACATAATGGCTCAATTTCGTGTCAATCAGCCATACGCGAGATTGGAATGGAACCGTCGCAGCAGAATAAAGAGGTGTAGATATATAGAAAGTCCCATACGGAGTACTGTATATAAAATTAAAAGGGAAACAACTTCTCATTCGGACCTTCGCGTTTCCTGGAGCCCATGGTTTTTACAACTGAATAGGGATCATTCTTTATCTTTTTTCTGTGGTTTGTGGCTTTGTGAAGAATTGAACTGCTACCTTAATAAACAGAAGCTTGTTCGTATTGGTTATTGAAAGATCCAATTTCAATATGAATTTTGAAACTCAGAATTTTGAAAGTCTTGTGACAGAGAGAAAATTTGCTGCTAAGTCAAAGATCAAATGGAAAGAACATAAATTGCATCATTTCAGAACGTAGTCGTAAGTGGCAAGAACACGGAAGGTCTAAGTTTCCCAGGGCTTTTCCAAAGTCATGGCACATATCGTAACCTGCCCACTAAGCGACTCCGAACACCAGCGACTTGGCAAGACTAACATCAACATAAAAGAAAATGGATTCCGATTTATCAGAACCAACCCAGGAAATTGCATTTTGCCAGCTTCGTATGAAAGATATAAAGAGCAGTTTTTCAACTGGAAGGTAATGCCTGATGATGTCTATGTTATTACTTATCCCAAAAACGGCACAACGTGGTCGCAGGAACTAGTATGGTGTGTACTGAATAATGTTGATTTGGAAAAGGCTAAAAGTCTTCAGTTGTTTGTTCGCTCTCCGTTTATAGATCTTCAGTTTTTGTTGGATGGGATTGAGAGAGTCAATGTCCAGAGGCCTCCTGCAGCAGACCTTTTGCCGGCCTTGGAGATTGCAGAACGGATGGAGCCACCCAGAGTTATAAAAACACATTTGCCGTTTAGTTTGCTACCGGTAGATTTGGTGGATAAAAGCAAAATTGTGATCTGCTTGCGCAATCCTAAAGATACCGTAGTGTCGTATTATCATCATGAGAGGTTGATGAAAATGCATGGGTTTTCTGGGGATTTTAAGACGTATTTTGATATTTATATGGACGACCTTGTCCTCTATGGATCCTACTGGGACTTCGTTTTGAATGCATGGAAACTTAAAGATCATCCGAATGTGTGTTTGCTGTTTTATGAGGACATGAAGAAAGACTTGGCGAGTAATGTCAGAAAAGTCGCTTCATTTCTAAAGAAAGATCTCACTGATACTCAAATTCAGAGTCTTGTGGAGCATTTGGGTTTTAAGAAGATGAAAGAAAACGCAGCAGTCAATATGGAAGATAAAAGGGAATTTGCCTTCAGTGGCCCTGATGGGAGCTTCCTTCGAAAGGGAGAAATTGGTGATTGGAAGAATTATTTCACAGAGGAAATGAATAAACGCATGGATGAGGCAATTGAGAAACATTTCAAGGGAACAGGACTTGAATTTATCTATGAATAAGAAAAAATTGAGAAATGCCTTATTTTGAAACAAAATTAAGATACATTACCTTTACATGTGTTTGAAAGAGCTGTGAACGAAAAAATGTAATTAATAGAATGTACCCGAGAATAAATTTTTTCGGACGGTTAAATTTTCGCAAAAATCTGGCTTCCGAAAATTGAACCGTCCAAAATCTTGAGCAGTTGCTTATTAAAAGAAAAGTGTAAAAGAAAAAATTAGAAATTGCGCAATCTTTTTAAAACTGGTCATAGTCATGTGACATTTCTCCTCGCTGCCACAGCATCGGAGACAATGTTATGGACCTATGGACCCTGTGGTCTGTGGAACAATAGGGTTATCAACCTCGTCCCCAGGGCGAATAGGCCTCTACGTGAACTCCGCTGTCCATATTCGACCCTCGTATCGGCCTTGTCTATTCGCAATTTGATTGGCTGTTCAAACAATAGATATTTTAAGTGACGTCACAGTTTCTTCAAAATCTCACACCAAAATAGGCAGAAAACTATGTGAAAAACATGTTAAAAAACCAAAAAGTGATGCTACATGAGATATTTTATCTTGCCTGACAGTTATCAATGAAATTCTTTGCATTTCCTTTCTAAGAACATCTGCTTTCGGAATCTACATCTTGTTTTTATGCCTAGGCCAAATTTGCCAGTATTTTGGCAGATTTTGTGGCCGGTACCAGGGCCCAAATCGATTTGACGGTTGAGATTCGAGGAAACTCGATTTGGGGCCTGGGGACGAGGTTGTAGGGTTATTTGAGCAATAAACAATGGTGTTCACATTGTTGTCCAACCTTTTTCACAGCGCAGATGTTCACTAGTCTTGTTATAACCATATGGGCTTGAAGAAATGCAGTGGTTGGTTGGTTGCTGTTGTCCATGCACAAGATTTTGTTGTCGTCGTTGTGTCCCCGTATGTTTTTGTTTCTTGCATCCCTGTGCTTTATATGGCTAGTTTTATTTCTCCCCCCCCCGCACAGACAGGGACACAAGGAAGAAACAACTGTTACAGGAACAACAAGACAAATTACCTGAGCTAGTTTTCGCTTCTCCACCACCCCGAATCCCGACTCCCCCCGCGCTACAAATTTTGAGCAGTCTCACTTTGGTGTTAGTCTCGGTTTCGTGATCGATTACTGGGACTCATGTAATGAGTCTAACGAACAACAAAGTCTGAGAAAATCTGTTGTTTCCTGTCACTGGCATGAAACTGATGGTTAGACTCGCTACACAAGGTCGCTAATACCGGGAGCTGCCCTGAGAGTAAACAACAGCAATTACAGCGAGGGGGAGGGACTGGTTTAGCCAGTCTAACTAGCTAAATGTGTTTAGGGTTTAAAAAAGTTAGGGTTTTACTGACTGTATTAAATTGCCTGCATGTTGTAATGATATTGCTGATAATATAACATGTGATAATGCTGTTAGCCAGTTTTTGGGCTTTTTTGCTTTTGTAACCTGCTTTGTTTTTGTTAATTATTTCATTAATCTCTACTTTAGCTTTACGACGCTCCTAGTGTAGTATGTCATTAACTTTTTTGAATTTGAATTTGAATTTGATATTGAAAGAAACTCGACACTTTACGGTCGTATAGCGACAATTTTTTACCAGTGGCTTTAGTTTCTTATAAAAATACATCTCATAAATGATATTCTTTGCATTTTTTTAGCAAAGTATGGGCTCCGAAAGGCGATTACATAGAATCCGCTGGCGATTACTGCAAATCTGTTTTGGTTTATTCCGTCACTGTAAGTATTATGTTGTTTGATATTTCCATCATGCACTTTTTTTAATTAAGCAACCGCTCTATAGGCAACTAGGGCTGAACTGACCTTAACATTAAGCAACCTGAGGGCTCAATTGAATTCTGTAAGCAACTAAGAAGTCAAACACCCAAGCTTATACGCTTTCTTGTTGTTAGGAAATTGTTTGTTTTACATGTTGAAGTTCTTTAGCTAACGTTTTTCCACTTAATGTCTCCCAAAAGTCGCGTTATAGGCCTAACAGTTGACGATATTGATCAGCGAAGTCAGGGGTGGTTGTTAGGTAAAAAAGGTTAAGCAACTTTTAAGCAACTTTGAGGGGCTGAAATGTCTAAAATTTTAAGCAACTTTGAGGGCTGGACAAAATTCAAGTTGCTTATTAAAAAAAAGTGTAGTGGTGTATAAGAAAGTAGTGCTCAACATCTATGAAAACTTAAGAAAGTTCAATACTGGATTCTTGAAACTTGAGAAAGTTCTGTTTCATATTTTCACTCTTAATGTTATAAATGTTACTCTCGCTCTTCTGTTCACTCATTTTTCTTGCTATTAAACGATTTTTATGACTGTTTCTTTAAAAAACGTGGTATTTGTGCAATATATACAGTCCCTTGTGCAGTCGTAGAAATACTGCATTCCAAAATTATTGCTAAGAAAGTCACAAGAAAGTTTTGGTACTGAAAGCATGAAATATCTAAGAAAGTTTCAATACTGGCAAATAGAAAACTTGTTTATAAAATAGAAAACGTGTATATGATGTACGCACTTTTCATAATACAGCAACAGTTATATCGTTATATCGTTGTATAAGAGACTAGGGCTGCTGATATAGATTTCGTTCTTTTCTGATTTCTGTTTCTCGTATATCTTTTCAAGCTTGAAAAACCTGGCAATATTAGTATAGTTCACCGTGCTGACGATGAAATGGCCTATTTTCATGCAAAGGTAAATTCGTCTTCTTTACCGCGCACCATATTTCCTAAAATAAACGCCCTTTCTCTAATAAGCGCCCCCCTTTGGATGGGCCTGCTCGTTAGGTTGGTCCCTAGCAACCTCGTCCCAAGGCCCCAAATCGAATTTCCTCTAATCTCAACAGTCAAATCGATTTTGGTCCTGGTACCGGCCACAAAATCTGCCAAAGTACTGGCAATTTTGGCCTAGGCATATAAACAAGATGTAGATTCCGAAAGCAGATGCTCTTAAAAAGGAAATGCAAAGAATTTCATTGATAACTGCCAGGCAAGATACAATATCTCATGTAGCATAATTTTTTGGTTTTTTCACATGTTTTTCACATTGTTTTCGGCTCATTCTGGTGTGAAATTTTGAAGAAACTGTGACGTCACTAAAATTTCTATTGTTTGAACAGCCAATCAAATTGCGAACAGACAAGGCCGATACCAGGGTCAAATATGGACAGCGGAGTTTTACGTAAGGCTTATTCACCCTGGGGACGAGGTTGGGTCCCTAGCACCCTTTACATAGTGTATGTGCAAACTCTTGATGCAATGAATCAAGAGACACCTTTTGTTAGTTGCTGCTAAACATACTCATCGTCAGAGCGTTGTTTTATTCTTAAAATTGCAAATAATGCTCAACTTTGAAACGGATATTGAAATAAGCGCCCCGGGCTGTTAATCGAGGAAAAGCGATGTCCCATGTGTGGGGATTCTCCTTTTTACCCTATTCACTAGCATGTGTGTTCGTTCTGCATTCATTGAGGCGTTAATTTCATATACTATGCTTCACATTTATTAGATTTTGATTTTCTAATGGATTTTTTCTACATGCTGATTTGATACTGTATTCGTGGCTATGTTCATATCAGAACTTTGTGTATATTCCATACTATAGAGTGTCGAAGCCATGACGTTGCAAAATTATATTTTTAGAGTTTCTCAATATGGTCCTCATTTTCTCAAAACTCTCGCTGCACACGTGGGCATGTTCATTTCACACGTTACTCATCAGCATGATCATTTCACAGTGTATTCATCACTATATTCATTTTACACTTTATTCATTAGCTTGTTAATTTCATGTTGCATTCATCAGTATTTTCATTTCATCCTGTATTCGTCAGCATGTTCATTTCATACGTTACTCATCAGCATGTTCATTTCATAGTGTATTCATCACCATATTCATTTTATTCTGTATTTATCAGCATGTTCATTTCATGCTGAATTCATTAGCATCTTCATTTCATAACGTATTCATTAGCATCTTCATTTGATACCATATTCATCAGCATGTTCATTTCATCCTGTATTCATCAGCATGTTCATTTCATACGTTACTCATTAGCATGTTCATTTCACAGTGTATTCATCACCACAATAATTTTACACTGTATTCGTTAGCTTGTTCATTTTATACCGCATTCGTTAGCTCGCTCATTTCATACTGTATTCATCCGCATGTTCATTTCTCACTGCATTCGATGGCGCATTCACCGGCATGTTCATCAGCATGATCACTTATTCCCCAGCATATTTTAATGGAGATTTAACCCTTTGTTGTTTCCTTAACTCCCCAGGTATCCAATAATTTCTGCACTACAACAAAGAAAGGCAAACACAATTTCTATTTGGATCCAGAAATGCATTGGAAACGAACTTATGTAAGCTGTTGATACGCTTGTTTAATTTACCAAATATTGCCAGAAACTCAACCAACGGACAGGAAAATGTTCCCGTGCAAAAATTTTATGAGCAAAACGCGCATGCTCACATGATTATTTTCCTGCTCCCATTTCCGTGGCCAAAACGACAAGTTGAAATAAAGCTCAAATACCACTTATGTCTCAGGGCGTATTTTTTGGTCACATTCTGTTTTCAGCAGACGCCTTCTCTTTTCAGCAGACGTCGAAACGTATTTCTTTGGTACTGTCTTCTGAAAACGGCAGGTTTAGAAGGCCTCCAAAACCTTCTGCCCTCGAAGCTGGAAGGTTTTGCAGACATCGCAAGAAATCTCGTTCTCGCTTAAAATAAATGGTTTTAGTCCAGGATGATCTGATCAGCCTACCGTTTTCGGCAACCGTGTTTTTTGGTACCGGAAACTTTTTCCCGCCAAGTCTACCGTTTTCGGAATTTGAAAGTCTGCTGAAAACAGAAGGTGACCAAAGAAATACGCCCTAAGTGTGAACCAGTCCTTAGATCGGTACCAAATCTGAATTTTTAGTTGGACTTACACTGCCAAAATACCCAGTATTTTATTTTGTGTAATTTTGTCTTAGGTTCCTCTTCAACAAGGGCGCAATGTCATCAGCTTGGAAGCGGCCTATTTCTACGAAGTAGATACAGCGACCTCGTTTGGAAGTCATGCTGATAGGCCAGATGATGGAAACCCTGACGAGGATGGTGATGACGACATGAAAGCGAGGAGCTCTCGGCGAAAGTCGATTCAGATTAAAGAAATCAAAATATCTGGTGAGTTATTGTTTTTATATAATATTGTGCGGTATAGTGTTGTATTATGTAATTAGATATTATAGGAGATTGGTCCTAGAAAGCTATTTTTATCCTATTTCTTGTTTGATGAGAAATTCATTTTTACGTTAAAGGTCTATCTTACACATCTGAGTGCACGAAATGTGAAGCTGGTACATACAGCGCATCTGGTGCTTCTACGTAAGTTAAGATTATTTTCACCCCTTGTGTTATGTCTGTGTACTACGGTGGCGGATGTGTAGTACGTTGGCAGGTATTCAGTACTGCAAGGGGATACCATGATTGCCGTGGTGAGGCATCTTGGAGTACTGTGGCGGATATTCAGTACGGTGGGGTCACATCATGATTGTCGTGGTGGATATTCCGTACGGTGAAGGATATCTTGGAGTACGTTGGGGGTGAAATATGATACTATCATCTGAATCACCCTAAATCAAACACGGGTTTTAATTGTCTGCTTTTGCAACAATTAAAGCTTCATAACGGAGAAGACTCCACGATTGTTGCCTTTGTGAGAACGTTCTTTTATGACCGTTATTGACACTACTTAGAAATTTCATGTTTTGTACCACAATTTTCTTGTGACTTTCTTGCCAAAATTCTTAAATGCAGTATTTCTACACATGCAAAGTTAAAGGCAATGTAAAAATTGCACAATACCGCGTTTTGCATAAAAAATTATCATAAGACAGCTGAAATTGAGAGAAAATCACAAACAGAACACTAAGAATGAAAATACGAAACAGAACATTCTTAAGTTTCAAGAATCCAGTATTGCACTTTCTTAAACTTTTAAGAAGTTGAGCACTACTTTCTTATAGACCCTTTCTTATAAAATAATTACGCAAGGGTCAATTCACTCCTTGAAAACCTCATACACCTTTGCTGGAAGTCCTATTGTTTTCTCGGAAATCCTTTGAAAGTCCTTTTGTTTTAATGGAAATCTCGTACGCCTTTTTGCAGAGTGAAATGCCCCTCGTAATTACGTGTATTCGTTTTTCAAATTATCCTAAAACTTCACTTTCCAAAATGTAAACCACTTTCAATACGGGGTTTGCTCGTGACGCTCTTATAGAATCACTCGAGACCAGCCATTCAATTAAATTAACGTGAAATAAACCCCAAATAAATCTAAGAAAAGTTCCATTTTATTTATTTTAGTTGCCAGCCGTGTGACCCTGATACGTTTTCTACAGACGGTGCTGCAATGTGCACGAAATGCCAGCCTGATGAGTACTCAAGTACGTGATTATATCCTTCCTGTCAACTGTTCATCTTTCTGTCTTTATATACATTACCTTTTCGTTCCGTATTTCGTCTTAGGCCCTAGGTAAATGAACTGAACATTACACTGAACATTTGCCGAACTTTTACAGCCTCTTTTTCATGTAATTATTTTGGCGCGAAATTCGAGATTTTTAATTGAAAACACTGAGAAAGTTGCCGTATATCGGATAAATGTTCTGTGTTTGTTCAGTTGAGTGGCCAAAAGAACTGAACATACCACTAAACAAATTTTGTTCATCAAACATTTTTTACTCCGATCAAACATTCGCTAAACAATGTTTAGTGGTTGAACAAGGTAGCCAAATGAACTGGATTTTTCAGCCGTTAGACTTGTGCTACCGCCATCAATTTGCCGGCATGTTTTGGATGCTGAAGAGTACAGCCTCGTTTTCCTAAAAGTAAACCTCATATATTGAATTTTTCAGGTCGTGGATCTGCAAAATGCTCAAAAAGACCCCTGTGTTCCAACAGAGATTTCTACGAAATGTGGTCTCCCTGTGACAGTAATGGAAAGGTAAGGTGCTTTGATATCGATACATAAATTCAAACATAAAGGCTGAAATATTTTTTCAATCCAGCAGCTTTTTATATGCGAAGAATTCTCCACATACTTCGTAAAATGATGTCCGATGAGCAAGCAGTGAGAGGTATATGATGATACACCTTGGTTGCTTCCCAAACTCCCAGGTCCTTTAGGTCCTGTTCCTGGGCCCTGGTCCTCCTTCCAGGTCCTTGGTGTTGTTCTTTGTCCTGGTCCTTGTCCACAGTCCTTGGTCCAGGTTTTCTAGTATGTCATAGCTAACTTACTTGGTTGTTCCATTACAACGACAAAAGATATTTTCGAATCTGGAGACACTATTGTTAGAATTTGTATGATTGTTTGTGCTGTTGAGAAAGTCAATTCATCAACTCTCCAATGGTAAGAAAGAAGGTAGCCAAACCAAGCCAATTGCCATTTCAACAGCCACCATCACATATCACATAGGTGAAACGTCTTTAAATCATGGCACATATCACAACTACAACACTGAGCAGTCTGGAGCATGAAAGGTTGGCGAAGCATTTCATAAACATAGAGAAAAATATAGTAGAGTGTGTACGAACAAGCCCAGGCAACTGCTTATTGCCATGTTTTTATCAGGAATACAAAGAACAACTTTTCAACTTCATTCAAAGTCCATCCAGATGATGTCTTTGTGATTTGCTTCCCAAAAACTGGTTCAACGTGGACCCAAGAAACAGTGTGATGTGTACTAAATGATGTTAATCTGGAAAAGGCTAAGAGCATCTCTCTAAATGATCGCGGTCCGTTCATTGAATGGCCTTGTTTCTCGAAGATACTGGAAAGAATCTACAATCAGGCAAGCGGTGTTGGGGCTGCAGCAGAAAATTCTGAACCTACATTGTTTGATATTAAGTTCCTCATAGGCGCTCCTTCGCAATAGACAGTAGAGTCTGCACGCAGGCTATGTTTGATACTGCTTACCTGATGGAGTTACCCAGAATTTTCAGGTCACATTTACCCTTTAGTCTGCTTCCTGTTGATTTACTGGACAAAAGCAAAGTTCTGATCTGTCTTCGCAATCCCAAAGATACGTTTGTATCGTACTACACGCATTTTTTTTTCTAAGGAAGTGCTTTATAAGGAAGGTAGTACTCTGGCTGGCAAAAACTTTAGGAATTTCTAGTACTGGACCGGAGACTACTAAGGAATCTGACTTTTTCTTTAACTTAGCATTTCGGTTAAAAAAATGAAGTTTTGAATTAACAGAGCAAGCAATACTTATTGCCAATGGTTTTCAATCAGTATTCATTTCTACTCGTCTTCTGAAACCTTTATGACCTATATTTCCTTGACCATTGGTTGTTTTTAAGAATCACAAAGTAAGAAGTTAAGGAATTGCTAAGGAATATTGAGTACTCGATTTTCACCATCAGTTAAGGAATTTTCAGTACTGACCCTGAGCCGAACTTCCTTATAAAAAAAATGCGTGTATCATCATGAGAGGCTGATGAAAGTTCATGGGTTTTCTGGGGATTTTAAGACGTATTTTGATATTTATATGGACAACCTTGTCCTCTATGGATCCTACTGGGATTTCGTTCTGAATGCATGGAAACTTAAAGATCATCCGAATGTGTGTTTGCTGTTTTATGAGGACATGAAGAAAGACTTGACGAGTAATGTGAGAAAAGTTGCTTCATTTCTACAGAAGGATCTCACTGATACTCAAATTCAGAGTCTTGTGGAGCATTTGAGTTTAAGAAGATGAAAGAAAATCCAACACTTAATTTGGAAAATTTGAGGCAATTTTGTTTCACTGGGCCGGAGGGAAGCTTTATTCGAAAAGGAGAAATTGGCGACTGGAAGAATTATTTCACAGAAGAAATGAGCAAACGTATGGATGAGGCAATCGAAAAACATTTCAAGGGGACAGGTCTTGAATTTATCTATGAATAAAACAACTTATAATCATATCTTATTCAGAAGTGTCGTATTTTGTCTGTACACGCTTTTTTATAAGGAACCACTTTATAAGGAACCGCTTTATAAGGATACAGCCGTGTCTTTTGGGTTACGAAGGCAAACCACTACTTTGCTTTGATTGAGGGGTCTCAGCAAACTGGAAGGAAAAGACCAAGAAACCTAGACTTATTACCTTCCTCCCACTCTTTCGGAAACAGCTTCTAACAACTGCAACAACATACAGCTGTTTCCTCAGAGTGTTGTGGAGCGGGAGTGGAGGAGCAGGGTGGTGGAGTGTGGAGGAGCGTAGACTACGACGAACGTAATAAGTCTAAAAGAAACTGAGCTAGGAATCAGGAACGTTGTTACAAAAGATAAGAATTTCCATTCTCTATGCGCACAACCTAAACAACGAGTTGAGTCATTTATTTAAATTATGATTCAAATGCATACAATCAAAGCAATCAAGAGATGTTTTGCATCTGTCAAATTTGCCAGAATTTGAACAACAAACTCGTTAGGAGGCCATTAATGGAATAATGCTCTGAAAGCTGGAACAAGCGAAAAAGCTCGGAATCCGCGGAATGAGCGGGAATTAGCAGAACTGAGGGGAACCAACGGAACATGCTGAATCAAGTTGGGAATAACTTGGACTCAGAGGAAACAAATGGGAACAAAATGGGGGAATCGTTGGGAATAAGAGGGGATAAGGGGGAACAAAGAGGGAATCACTGGAAAAGATTAGGGAACAACTGAGAAATAAGCAAAATCATCACAAACAAACAAAAACAAGTTGAAACAAAATGGGGGTCAATGGCGATCGCGGGAAAAGCAGGAATAAACCCCGAAACAGCTAGGATCACGGGAACAAGTGGGAACAAAGTGGGGATTCTTCTACGCCATTCAGTTAAAAGGCATGTTCTCATTCTTCAAACATGGCTAATGGGTACCTTTAATCTAAAATAGATCGGGTAGGATTGAATACGCTGCCTTACGTATGTCGATTCCCCTTAAAAATCAAACATGCAAGTGGTTGTCATATGTTGTCTTATTTTGAATTTCCTTTTTTTAGACAAAGAAGTCGTTTTTCTGGGTTATCCCGAAGATATGCCAAGGTGGAGTGTCCATACCGAAGTCGACAACTGAAATAAATTGTCCACCTTGCAATTTGGGACAGTTTAAAAATGGCACAACTTGCTCGTTTTGCTCTCCTAATGAATTCAGTGATGGGTCTGGTAAGTAACGACATTCTTTAATCCTTAAGTCCCTTCACTAAAGAACTCTGTTATCTTCATTTTGGAATTCGTCAATTAGTTCACCGCCTGTCAATAAGACAAATTCATATAAAGCAACATCTTTTGCTCAGGAGGGGGGCTCTTGAAAAAATCTGGACTGATCAGCAAATTGAGTTGAAGCAAAAGTTCTGCACCTTCAAGCTCCTTTTTAAGTTCAGTATCCTTAAGCACTGAAAGTTAAGCTCCTAGTTTCAAACCCACAATATGTTTTTTTTAATTTTTCGAACCAAGAAAAAAACTTACCATGTCCAAAATATTGCTGTATTGCAGCCTTTCTGTCTTAATTGTCTAATTCAAGAAAGGCTGATTATAAAATTTCAGTGATAAAGTTTTTGCAGAGTATAAAATTTTAGCTGTGGGTTCTTTCATTAAGACACCCCATAAGAACAATTTGAAAAAATTCAAACTCAAAAAAGGAAAATTCAATTTCTTCACCACATAAATTTTAGCCCAATTTCTAACCCATAAAGCGCAGTGTCCAATGTTTTCTCAAATACCCCCCCCTGGTTTTACGTGACCCTTGCACTAACCTTACCCTAGCAATAACTAAACCTTTACCCTTACCCTGACCCTTAGCCTGCTCTTAACTGGCCCTAATACTAAACTTATCCTGACCTGACTCAAGCCCCTAACTCTTGGCCTATCCTTAATTGACCTCCAGCCTAACCCTGTAACCATTCCAGCGAAAATATCCTAAACCCTAAGCCTATACGTAACTGCATCAAAATTTTGTTGTTATATTATGTTTAGCATTTATTTATCTTTTCTACCCCAGGCTGCAAAAAATGCCCCCCATCAACTACCCCTGATATTGGACTTTTCTTCACCTGGTGGCAAAATCTGCCAAAGAAATTATTCAATTTTTACTGCTTCTCAAAAACAGGTTTGAGTTATCTTTACTTGCTGTATCTTCAATACTTATCAATATTTTTATTATGAGTCAGATTAGAAGTTTTCCTTGTGCTGATTTTCCCAAAATCTCTAGTCAATTTTCCAGAATTTGAAATTTCTCATTGAACAGAAAATGCCTGCTAGCCTGCTAGCCTCCTCGATATAAGCAGTTCCATTACTATTTTATAAGCCCCCCTCGTTTAACCTCCCCACCTCGAATAAGCCCCCTCCAAAATAATGAAAAATAACTGAGTCACCACTCACCAGGATTTTCTTCGAGGATTTACGTTATCCATTGTCTTTTGTGTTTTCAGTTACGTTAGCTGAAAGCTCTTGAATCTTCAACTTAGCCCTCCTTGCATATAACCCCATATAATCCTAAGACATTCTCTGCTTTGTCACCTCTAGAGCGTTCTTGCAAGACAAAGACTGGATGGCGTCAGTATAACACATACATGGACAGTGGAGTAGGCCATGCTGACGATGCCGAATTAGGCCTGTTTTTTAATGTTCCTGGATTCACAAAGAAACAATCCATTTTGACCATTGAGTTCGAAGTACAATGCAAATCATCATGTAGTCTTGTACTGGAGCAAGTAAGGTCTTGGATGATTTTTGCTCCTAATTTTTGAGCTTCAGACAAGTGTTTTACTCCCGGGGGTGCACCTACCTCACATCCTCACATATGTACGGGGGTGCACCTACCTCTGTTCACCTATGTTCAATTTTTCTGACTTAAGCTTCCACTAATTTGCATTTTCGAACAGCTATATTCAACCGGGTTTTTTTCCAAACAGAGACACGATATGGACTCTCGGACGGTTATTTTCAGTGTACGTGGAAGTCAGAGGAAAACTAAATACACGTGAGTAGATTTAGTCCCTGTTCACACGGTGCCGGATTCATTTCACAGCGGATTCATGACCCAGTCCGATGTGAAATTATCACCTGTTCATACGACATCGGATTCAGTTTCCATCTCTGTTCACACGAATACACTACGCTGCGGATCGTCTACCATTGTTATTAGGAAGCCTCTGCGATGCAGCTACGATGATCAGTTGTCAAAAATGTGTCAAGAAGAGGTTTCGTAGCGGTGACGCTTCGGATTCATCTGTTCACACGACCATAAAAGCAGTCCGGTCCATTTAGCAATCTGACGTATCTCACTTTCAATCGGATCCGTGTGAACAGAATGGCTATCTTGGGCAAAAAGTAATCTGATGCGAAACGAATCCGGTATCCTGTGAACATGGCCTTTTTTCGTGTAAAAATTTTCCTGTTTTTTGAATTGTAAAAAAGGTTTGGTTCCGAAAAATTTGTAAAGTCACATCTTTGTTTCCTTAAGGAGTTTTGCAACCTGTCCCATTCAAACCAAAAAGCTGGTTCTGTGTCGAAAATCAGTTGTTTCTGACGCTTAGACTCTGAGGAGTGTCATACGAAAAATGCTTTTAAGTATGACTAAAGATTTTCAGCTCTTTCTCACTTCGTTTAAAAACCTTTGACCATTTCATCATTGACAATGTTGTGGAGTCGTGGCCTAATCCAGCTGGCTCGTGAGAGAAGCTCAGCGAGGTTGGGGTTCGAGTCCCATCTGCGGTAGCGTCACAGTCGAGGTCTCGATTAGTTAACCTACTATCGAGATCCTAGCTACTGACGCTAAATACACCATTTCACCTTCACCTTTTTTCATCGTACAATATTTCAATTTTTCAGACATCATTTATCTGGTATTGGACGCATGTCATTCCATCTCAAGTTTGTAAAGCCAGATGGAAGTCCCGAAAATATGTACGAATATGCGGATGACAGGTAAGAGTTAGCAACGTTTCGTTACTCGACCAATCAGCAGTTAGAAGTTGAGGATTGGTAGCCAATCAAAAGCAATTATTCTGCGAATAGGTCGTTGAACTCTGGACGTTAATTAACTTTGAGCACTTTGAGCACAAGAGGGACGGACACCTGTTGGGAGGAACAAATAGAAACATGAAGCATAAAGATTCACTATTGGGAATGGTGGGGGAGGGCGAAGAGAAAGTATAAGAAGCTGGGGGTGGGGCCGAAGAAGAAGTACTTTGCCCTTTCAAAAAGATTTACCCCCCTGAATTGTAAAAATAATATTCTTTTTACCCCACTGCTGAAAAGAGTGGTTACTCTACCCTCACACCAATTTTGGTAATTAAAGATGCTAGAAATTTTCTTCAAAACCAGGAGCGGGGGCATTTCTCTAAGTGGCCTTTTTAATATCAATAAAAACAGAGGTTGGATGAATCGAGTGTTTTGGTGTAGGTCGAATCAAGCCAATCAATACCTTAAGCAAACCAAGCTTCGGCAAACATTTTAAATACGCTGTGTACTACCGTATTTATTTTACGTCAACTTGCAGAAGTCACATAGCGGGGTTATAATCCTGAATTTATAAAGTTTTGAATTTCTCTCTAAAACCCGCTTTTTGCTAGTCTGCGGTGCGACCTCTACGGAGGAGGAAAGGAAAGGAAAATTCCTTTCCTCCTCCGTAGAGGTCGCATCGCAGACTAGCTTTTTGCATGATTAGCATAAAGTTAGGCTTTTGATTGACAAAGCTGTAATGTAATTTTCTTATTCCAGTTTAAAGCTGTATGCATTGAATATAACAAATGCTATCAATGGTGGAGCTGATAGATGTATTTCTTGTCCTCTTGGAGTTGGTAATAAAGGCAACGGGTAAGATCTTTAAGATAACAAAATCATCCGCTACATTTAACCGCAGATGGAAATAAAGACATTGTTGTTGCCGCAAAGGAGTCAAATCTTTTGGGTTATGATTCTCGTTGCTAACATTCCTTGTAAAGCCTACTACTTGATAAGTAACAATCGGCTGTCCATTCTTTAGAAGTTCTGTATGATAGCACAAGCTGCAAGTCATCACAAGTCTGCAGTCTGATTGTTTCATTGATTGTTTGCTTTCCTGCTTGCTTGCTTGTTTAATCTCTTGCTTGCTTACTTGCTTGTTTGATTGCTAAACTGACCGCTTGCTTGCTTTCGATGCTCGATACGTTCCTTGATTCGCTGCATACTTGCTTGCTTTATCTTTTGCTTGCTTTCTAGCTTGCTTGCTTTCCAGCTCGCTTTTTTGCTTGCTTGTTTGATTGATTGATTGACTGAATGCTTGCTTTCCTGTTTGCTTATTTGATTGCTTGCGTGACTGTTTGAATCCTTGTCTGCTTGCTAACTTGCTTGTTTGCTTGCTTGCCTCCTTTTTTTCTTGCTTGACTGCTTGCTTGCCTCCTTGCTTGCTTCCTTGCCTGTTTGCTTGCTTGCTTGTTTGCTTGCTTGCCTCCTTGTTTGTTTGCTTGCATGACTGCTTGCCTCCTTGCTTGCTTGCTTGATTGCTTGCTTGCCTCCTTGCTTGCTTGCTTGCTTGTTTGCTTGTTCGTGTGCTTATTGCCTGCTTGTATGCATGTATGCATGCTTGCTTGAGAGGAAGAGGGAGAGCGGGCAAATAAAGGAAGTAAAAGGTTATTTTGAGTTTTGTCCCAACCAATTTGCCCATGAATATAGTTGTGTTCATTCTTTATATTCTTAATGCAACTGCCTGGCCATCAGCCTATGAAAGTGAACTGTCTGTACCTATTCTGCTCAAGTAAAGCAGGCATAAGATAATTCAGATAATCCAAATTTTACGAATTTTACCTATCTGTTTTTAGATGCATACAGTGTGATAAAGGAAGCTACCTCGAAGGAAATAAATGCATAAAATGCCCAAAAGGTAATTGTTTTTGACTGCTGCTGAATTAAGCCATTGAAATGCTTACCCCCGGAAGATCCCTTAAAACCCTTTGATAGGCAATTCACAACGCTGTATTTTCCGAGGGTTCCGTCAGAAGCAATCAAATCATGATAAACATAACTGATCGTATTAAAAGTGATTAAAGTACACAAATTGATCAAATGAGTATTGACTGCTGAAATGGCTAAGGTTTTTTCTAAGCCTTCCACTGCATGCACACCTCATACGATTCCTGAGAAAAATAATCTGTAAATTTTTATTAAAGGGACATATCTGGATGCAAAGAACCCAGTTGGAAAAAAAGCATGTCTACCTTGTGGTGCGGGAACAAAAAGGTCTGTTTAGTATTCTCATTTCTTATTATAAGGCCCTGGGCATTAAGGGGGTGGCTGCTATGAGGCATTGTCCTCTGGGGGTCAAAGAATAATTAAAATTTGGCCTCGCTCCCCAGGGGAATTTTTTTACCTGTTTTGTCATATTTATGCATATATCTGTATAATGTGGGGATTTTATTGCGAAATGACAAGTATTTCACTGTGTGGTAAATAAAGGATTACAGAAATCTCTCTTAGTCATTACAGAAGCAGAATCTTTTATGGTATTAAAATGTATCTTTTATTGTATTCATCAATAAAGATATAGAATTATATAGTTGTAAATTGCATGTTGTGTTGCACAAAGTTTGTCTAAAAATATTAAATTCTAGTCTTGAAGGTTCAACTCATTGCTACTCGGACTGTCATGTCTTTTCTCAAGATGGACGTCACTATAACCTCTCGGCACTTGCGGGGTAAGTTTTTATGTTAAATTTTAAAGTATTGTACAACCAAAATTATTCATTTTTGTACAAAAACCCTGAGATGGCGCCCGACAATAAATGCTGGGGGGTTAAAAGTTCTCAAGTTGCCGACAGGGGTAGTCTTGCAATTTAGTTATTTTTTGTCAATTTTATCACCCTGTAAAATTTTCATACCGCATGCTCTGGGAGCCTAAACAGCAGTTTTCAAAGTGCAGCCCTACTGAAATTATTACAAAGCTGTTTGCAAAATGCCAAAACAGCATGTTGATTGTCTGAAAGAGCCTCGAAAGAGCCGACAGTTAATCACAATATCTGAATGTTTAAGTGCCGAAGGGGGGAAGGGGGCTAGTTAAAATTCTGAGAGGGCTCCTTCCCCTGTACCCCCCTGGTTGCGCCATCCTTGCAAACACCTCCACAAGGCAAAAAGAGTCCTCCGTAAACTTATCGCCATCCCTATTCCTTTAATGTAACTATTTGAGCGGTTCTGCATTTCACAAGGCTCTGAAAAATGGAAATGTTAAAATGGTATCAAAAATTGGCCATAGAGCTTTGAAAGGCCCAAGTGTCTCGAATTAAGCTCCGTACACGCTTTTTTATTAGAACAATTGGCTTCGATGTCAGCCTGCCTGTTTCTTATTTTTTTGATCGATTTTTCACCGACATATCACCCCTCCTCTTCTAAAAACATGTATCAAATGCGTTTCCCGGTGAGGGCGTCACGCTAGTAGTTAACATTGCTTATGCGTATCTCAAATAGCATTGGAGATAGCAAAAAGTGTTTACCCGAGACTCCCGGGGGGAGGTACTTCGTATAATTTTGGTACGGGTATGTGCCGCCGATATGGGTGGGTTTTTGGTCCTAAAATTCTCTAAACATGGGTATGATTTTAACCAAAACCCCATAGAAATGGGTGGCAAATGGAAGAAAACTCGAAAATTTAACTTTGTTTCAGCTAGAAAAGTGTATAATCGCGTCAAAGATGTTTGTAGTACAATATGAAGCAATAATAAGGCCTAGAAAGTCTTACTATTCTCATATTCCGCTTATTTTTACTCATAAAATAGGGTCTGTTTCTGCAAAGGCCTA
Organism: Chrysaora quinquecirrha; assembly: GCA_014526335.1. Classification (NCBI taxonomy): domain Eukaryota; kingdom Metazoa; phylum Cnidaria; class Scyphozoa; order Semaeostomeae; family Pelagiidae; genus Chrysaora; species Chrysaora quinquecirrha. The sequence continues at coordinate 8,910,822 of JACTAT010000032.1, forward strand.
CATTATAAGTGGGTGTGTTTGCGAAATCTGCATGGCACATCCCCTTCCATCCATAAGTCATGCACGCCCAGGGCCCGAGCCTATTGTTTCTTATAAAGGTTTTTCTTAGAAAAACCGTGTATTCTTTTCATTTTAGGCCCATGATTAGAAAAAATGGGCGCATGTTTACAAGTCATGGATATCCATACTACAGAATTTTCAATATCACAGTCTGTGGAGGCCCTGAATCATTTTCGCAATGCTATAATAATTTCTCAAAAGGACGCGAGGAAGAGGTAAGAATTTCTGTTCCCCCAAGAGCGGGGTACTATTGTTCAGATACTAGACATGCCGCCCTGGTTTCCAAAACCCACCCGTGTCTACCAATATATTCTTTTACTCGTGTGGGTCTATTTATAGAAAAACAAAGATATTTTTACTCATTTGGGGCCTGAATCATGTATTTTAAGGCCCCAAGCTACTATGTTTAGTCAATTCGTTCTAGAAAATAAGTCTTGGAGTACAATCTGCAAGCACTCACTAAGTGCCAACAGCCCCCAACCCGCCCCAACCGGCTTTGAAAAACTGCAGTTTTCTTGCTTGCTTGAAATTCAACGCTTGTATTTTTTCTGTGTTTTTAGAGAAATGAAAAAGTGCCCTCGTCAGTGAAAGCTTCAATCTGTCGAAGTACCGTCATTCCTTCTAAGCGCGAAGAAGATATATTCGCCCAGTCAATGAGGTTTGTAGATTTGACTACTCCTAGTACAAGTGTTCCTCCTTAACCAGGTGCATTATTAATACTGAGATCTTCGCCGGGAATCCTTCTGTTTAAACGGAAGTCTCATACACTTTACTGTAGATGCAGGCGTTTTGTTTAATGTGTTTCAACTAAAATAAGCGATGGAGCATGGGTTCACAGCAGCTGTATAATAAATTCAAATACAGTTGACATGCGCTATCTCGAACTCTCAAGGGAACTGGAATTTGTTCGAAATAACGGATGTCCGATCACAGGAGGCCCAATCGAAAAAATACCATGAATGATATAACCTTGTGTTGTTTTCTACCTAAAACGTCCTATTTTCAATATAGGATATTGTATTGTTGTTGTTGTTGTGGTAAAACGCCACATTGTAATAGCTTTATACGTATATAATAAATAATAACAAGGAGTGAAGCTTTTTGAATAGCCTTGATACAACATTGTTTCGTTTGTTTCGTTATTATTTATTATATACGTATAAAGCTATTACAATGTGGCGTTTTACCACAACAACAACAACAATACAATATCCTATATTGAAAATAGGACGTTTTAGGCAGAAAACAACACAAGGTTATATCATTCATGCGATTGGGCCTCCTGTGGTCCGATATAAATATAAAATTATAGTTTTTAAGTCAGAAAAGGAGCCCCTATTAACATGCAGGGTTACTGATCCCAAATTTCATCAAACAAGTCTGGTATCTTTTACATAGGAGTCAAAGCCCATCTGAAAGAAAATTCCAGTTTACGTGCTTAAAAATCGCTTATATCCGTGTGCCGTTTTTTAGTAACCACCCCCCCCCCTTATATATTCTGAACGGGCATTTTTTACCCTATATTTCCTTGTCTGTAGGTTTATTTTAAAGAAACCCAAATTAAAAGGTGAAGGAATCGTTAAGGAATATTTAGTACTCAATTTGGCCGCCAGTAATTGAATTTTCAGTAAGGAGCCTTAGCTAAACTTCCTTTAAAAGAAAATACGTGTATATGCTGAAGGCTTTAGACGTAAAGCTTTTTTCTATGTAATATAGGGTCTACCGGGATAAAATGGGTAAATTTAGAGCATTTTTTAGCTTTGACCATCTATAATTTTTTGCTAGGTAGGACCCAAGCCTCTCAACAGAAATTGCATAAATTACAAATGAAAGAGAGGCTATTAGTCGTAAATTATGCAAGATTGTGAAATTACTCATTTTACCCGGGATACCCATTTTACCCCGGTAGACCTACTACTGGCTTATGCTTTCTAAAAATTTCTTATACGCGTTAGTCTTATGGTATATCAATATGATGAACAGAAATATATTTTTATTTCTTCTTTCAGCCTGGGTGATTTTCTGGATACCGTTAGTTTTGGAAGTTTGCTAAAAAATGGAACAGGTCATACCAAGAAGTCAAGACGGCGCTCTAAGAGAGGTAACTCCCATATGACTAACTTGAATGCCTACCACGTATCTCCGAATCGCTGCTACCTCGAGCATTCGCTTTCTTGAGCCAACTAGACTCTTTACATTATTCCCACTGTTTGCAGACAGCAACGGCAAACCATTTACTTCCAAAAAATCGAATTGGATGGCCTAATTCTCAGAGTGGTTCTGAGCAACCTACATATCCAATTAATCCAACAATTGTAATCTACGACTCACTACGAACTAACTTGCATTTCAATTCCCGATTTCCTCCCCATGTAATACCGTGTTAGCTGCACTTGCAAATTCAACTTATTCTCTCATCTTACAGGAGATGAAAACGATTTTGACGATTCAAGGCCTACTGATGTCAATTTTATTTTTAAATCTAAAAGGTATATTGAATTCATTTAATTATTCTAAGAGTATCGTCTTAATTATTTGTAGAGTAAGATATGTGTAAGTGTAAAGCCCAGCCAACTCGGCTAACCATAAATGACGCAAGGTTGCAAGTCTAGATTAACACATCGAATCGATAAGGGACCTAATATAGCAGGTCTGGAAGTGGTGAAATCGCGGAATAATCAGCTCAGTGCCGTCATCTGCCTTAAAATAAATCGCCAAGCCGAAGCCGTAAGACAAGCTTTTTGGGTACAGTATGAAAAGGGAAAACATAACTAGAATTATTCTTCTTTATTTTTCAGTCCAACAGCCCACTGTCCTAGTGGTTTTGCAACTATCATTACATTGAGATGTGATCCGATCGCTTCCAAAAAGGTAAATTAAGAGCAAATTTCATATAGACTGTATAACAAGCCCTCTTGTAACATAATAACTAGGGGGGGGGGCATTTGCCCACCTAGTTTCCCCTCTCTTCTATTGTTTTGAACAATATCCCTTTTTTTGAAAAGAACAAGAATGCCCACCCAGTAAAGGTCCTTTAAAAGAGGCCCTGCTGTATAAAACCTGAAAACGAATTTGTTCTGCGCTGCAGAAGATGCCAAGTAGTTCAACAATTTATATATTCCTACTGTTCTTCCCTACTGATTCCATCACATCTGTAGATATTTTATATTCATCCAAACTTCCTTACTGAAGGGGGATGTGAATGTGAAGTGCGAGTGGCTAGGATCTCAGAAGTAGACTAGATGAACTCTTGAGATTTTGAACTAGCGAGACCAGTACCCTCGACGCTTCCGTTGTTAGGGCTCGAACCCCGATCCTACTTAAATCTTGACACCACGAGCCAGCTGGATTATACCACAACGCCACAGCACCTTCCACAGTACTTTTAAGGCCCATGTCCACTTGGTTCGCATTCGTCGTTCACTATCAATTAGTAAAGGGCCAACGCGAAGCCATTTTGACTTCCACTGTAACCGATCGTTCAAGCTTTCGCTTAATTTTTACTTTAATTATGGCCTAAAATCGATGTTGTACTTGCTTTGCTCTGAACATGAGATAGATCTAATTGAACATGAGATAGCTCCAGTGGAAATTGGCCTTGATTGTTTCCTTGAAACTTAAAAGCAGCTTGTTGTTGATAAAAGATAATTCATAATTCCTATTGAACGAACTTGAGAGAGAGATTTGAATGGAGTTAAAGAGTGATATTTTTCGATATTTTATGGAGTGCTTCTCCAATTTTCGGAAATCACTGATCTGCAAATTTCCTAGCCTGATAACCAGATCCTATTTCAAAGGAAATAGTGTAATAAGGAAATTGATAAAGAGAAAAGGCCACGAACTGCAGACTGTCCCGTCGGATCTTTCGATTCTTGCGGCGAATAAAATAAATTAAAGTAATGAGGCAGTAACGCTGCAAAGCGACGAGAAGACGAAGCAAAAAAGACGAATTTTTAAATACTCATATTTTGCCCCGGCATCCAGGGCTTCATCAGACTATCTTACTCTTACTCTTACTCTTACTCTTATTCTGATGAATGCCGGGGTGAAATATTAGTATTTTAAAAAATTCGTCTTTTTTGCTTCGTCTTCTCGTCGCTTTGCAGCGTTACTGCCTCACTGCTTTAATAAGGAAATACCTCCTTAGAAATAGGGTCTTGTTATCAGGCTACAATTCCCCATAATTCTATTTGTGTTTTTCTTACTAGGGATTCATAACAACTTCACCAAAATGCCCAACTGGAACATGTGACGGATGTCTGTAAGTAGCTACACACTCATTTTTCACTGGTGAAAAATCTAGATGGGAGAAAACATGAAACCCGCACGCTCAATATTCGCCGGTCACTTGCGATCACCAGGTTCCGTTTAAGGCCCTGGCCAAACGATCAAACATTGTTGATCCAACATTTGAAATTTGCTCGTCAAGAAAAATGCTTGACCGTTTGGCCACGCCCAAAACATTTCTTTTGTTTTGACAAGCTGCAACAGCTTGCAGCATTTCACTACCTCGCAATATTTCTTAGCAACAAGGCGTTCGTGTTTGTGCATAAGCAATAGCATCGTTGTTGGACAACAATGTTTTGGACGTGGTCAAACGGACAAATATTTTGCTTGCCAAGCAAATCTTAAATGTTGGACCAACTGTTTTATCGTTTTGCAAGGGCCTTGAGCTTGATTTCATTACGCAAACATGATATTCGAAATCCTTATGATTTTCATTTATTTTAGATTTCACTTATTCTGGCATTCAGAGTACGCATGCCCTTTGTGTACTTATTCAGATTATCAGAACATCACATCTGCTTGCAATGTAAGTTCATTTGGTACTTAAATAAATTCTGGCTAACATTTTTTATAAGGCCAACCTTTATAAGAAACACCAGGCTGAAATTTGGGTCAAAATTTTTGCTATCTCGGACACCATTTCAGATAGATATAAATAAGTTAAGAAGCCCGTAAACATACCATAAACAAGTTTTGAGAAGGGTAGAGGGTGGTAAAAATTCGCTCCAAAAGAGATACAGGCAGGCTGAAAGCGAAGGGTAGTGTTCTTCTGTCAGACATCAGAGTTTAAACGTCACAAACCGGAGCAATTGACAAAGGCGGGATTTATACCTGGATTTATACTTTTCTGATTGGTGCCTTTCAATCCGCAACTGGGTATAAATTCCGCCTTATAGTCAATTGTTTCGGTCTGCTTCTAACTTTTATACTCTTTGGAGTGTCAGCTCTTAAGCTTTCAGTATGCCAAGATTTCCCCCTTTTCTCGCTATTTTGAAGTTTTTTAAAGCTCAAAACTATCAAAATGTTCTTTAAAAAAACTAATATGCCTGAATAGTGCTATAGTCGAATACTTGTATACAGAACCCCCGATTCAACTTTTGGTAAAAAACTATAAAAAACTTTTAGAAAAAACTATAAAAAAAAACAAAACAAAATAGGTACAAAACTATGAAAGTAACAATAGTTCCGCGATAGAAAGGGATATGAAGGTAGGACCCTGCTTCATATCACAGTGGTGTTGCTAAAAACATTTACGGAGTAGCTAGCGATGTCCGTAAATTTCTGACAAAGGGTGCTCCCAATTTGGAAGTTTCAAAAGCTTCGTAACAAAATTTTCACAACCTTAAAAGATTTATTTGTTGCTTCTTCTAAGATGATTTTTGTTGCATTTCTGTCCTGTGGGAAAGCTCACTTAATATGATCAAGCTCCAAATCCAAAGATCCTGCTCCGTAGATGGTGTTAGTCAAAATAGGAGATTGCAATGTTTATTTGCCGACTGTATTTCAAAATACTTTTTTTCTTATCAATTTTCAGAAAGGACAAGTAAAAACACATTACATCTGGAATTATCCAAAGTAAGAAACTTCTTTACTTTTGCTTATGTATTTTTATTGTTTTGTTCTCCTTTATTTTGATAACGTCATGGCTGTCTAAATTCTTTTAGTTCCGTAATTATTTGCTTGAATTTTACTGTTTCGTACCATATTTACTCGATTAAGTGTCCGGGGAACTATATAAAAATTTATCTCAAAGAGGAGTAATTAGATTTTAATAAACTACCGTTCTGACGAATACTAAAAGTTTAATCAACGAAGGAAGAAACCTAAGCAACTTTTTTAATTTTTGATAGTTTATATCACTGCAAGCAATCGCGGATTGATCAACATAAAAGCTATTTACATTTATTTGTCGTCAAAACTCGCATATCAACAGAGTGTTTCTCGTTAAGTGAGGCATTTCATTGAGGAATTTCCATTTAACTTTCAATACAAAGTCTCTAATGGTAACAATATCAGCAGGGAGTAATGACTCCAGTCATTTTATGTGCAATGTTAAATTTTGCTGTTTTTCTAGCCTCTATACTATTCTTAGGGCAAAAAGATACAGTTAAAATTAAGCAACTATTAAGCAACCTTTACTACTAAAAGGTGGCCATAAAAGGTCCAAAAATAAGCAAATTTTTTAACTAGGGCCGAGCGAAGTTGCTTATAAAAAAAATTTCGTGTAAGTAGCAAACGGTGTATCTTGATTCCCCCCATTAGGAGCTTGCACATACACTATTAAGGAGTGTCTGGGACCAACTTGCTGGCCGGCCTTAACCAAAGTGGGCACTTATTCGAGGGAGTATGCTTATTCAAGGAGATTCAGTTTGCAATCAGTGTAGGCCTTATGGTAAATGATTTTGTCATACAATCATCCTCTCTTTAGATTATGCAGAGATGGTGTTGATTTGCCTGAATCAATCACTAGGACATGCACTGTTTTTGAAAGAACGATACTAGATTTAAAGGTGGGTAAGCTGCAAAATACTTTCCTTCTCTTAAGAGCTACCTTTAAATGAGAGAGTTTGAAGTTGAGACTTGCACTTGCCTTGAAAGCTTTGTTAACCCTCTCACTGTATTAGGCTTATCTTTGTCGAAGCAAATTTTAGACAAGCCCCTCTATCAATAAAGCCTCCTATTACGGCCACTTATGTTGTATGCAAAATCAGCATTAGTAAATCCTTTAATATCTGTAATATCTGTCTCATGAATTTTTTATATTTGTTAACATGTTGTTGCCATCGCTGCGCGCTGAAATCAACAAAAACTTTTGGACTACCCTGTGTGTCTTCGTTGTCACCGTTGCTCACGATTATGTGGAAACCAGACTTAAAATAATCAATCTATAAAACCATCATACTTTACTGATAAGCAATTTTTTTATTTTTTATGTCGTGGTATTGTGTCGAAAATGTAAACAACAAGAGAAAGCACAAAATCCATATTTTTTTTTTATTTTTCAGATATTTTTATTGGTATTTTTGGGAATGGCGCTTCTTCTTATAATAGGAATTTTTATCCTGTGCTACCGTAATCGAAAGTAAGTGGTTTTCTCAGCTGACCATGCTTTTAGCTTTTGTATAGATTTGACCTGGATGGCAAACACTAGGATAGATTTATCCACAGGTGGTATACCACAAGTGATGGGATTCAAACCTGGGCTGCATGATCAGAAATTTAACGACGTTTCACATGAGCTATAGAGCTCAATGAAATCGCCTAATAACTTTCAAAGTCATACAGCCCAAGTGTTCCGAGAAAATTTACTACCAAACTTAGACTTAATTTGCATCCAATACTTTTAATTTTACAAAACACTATACCCTTCGATAACCCTAGACCCCAAACGCAATACCCATTGATATGTAAAATATGTTATATACTTCTTATCAGTTTTCTAATTTATGTTACTTAGATCCATTTTATTTTGAATTGATTGCAAAGAACTAAATTAAGTAGGTAGAAGAGGCCCACACTAGCAGAAGCTAATACCGCCCATCCCTCCGTCCCTATGGCCTGCTTCAACAAACAAAATGTATGTTTGTATATGTATGTAAGCAACTGACTTGAAATGTTTTTCTTTCCAGACTAACTTATAAATACAGTCGGCTGGTCGACGAAGCAAGCTATAAAGATGGGGAACTGCCTGCTTCTGAGAAATGTACTTTAGATGAAGGAGAAGAAGAAGACGAGGTCTGTCTGACTGCAGAACGATTGCCCCCCCCCCCCCAATTTCTATTGTCAATTCAGTAGATCTCGTGCTGTATGTCTGTTGTTTTCGTGCTGTTATGCAGTCTTTTTATCTTGATTTCTAGATTGTTTTATCACGAGGACCGTCAAGCAATGGAAGAAGAATTCTTGATCGTCTTAGGAAAATTGGTAGCCCAAAAGTAAGCTTTTTTTAGTTATTTTTCACATTCTTCGCTCTTTTTTATAAAACCCAACGCTGTATATAAAACCTGGAGATGGTAAATAAACAGCTAACCTTCTCATTTCATGGATTTTCAAAATTTCTAAACAATTTTGGAGGTTTGATTGTGATCTTCTTGATTTTTCAGAATCGAGATGATTTTGGTGACTTTGAAACGATCAATTTGACGGAGAGACATGTTGACCATTCTTCTGGCGATGAAATTTAACTTCTTACAGGTTAGTAGCAGCTTGATTTCAGCGGCCAGAAAATGTTTTTTTCGAAACTTTAGAGCTAAATAGACTTGCCTGGGGCACTAGGTATGATTTTGGTACCGGGGACGTGCCGCCCAGAACCGTATCGATTTTCAAACGACTCAACGAGGAGCGGTCTCCATTTTCACATTTTTGGAATAAGGCATTATATTTTCGCATTGTGTGTATGGTTTATTGTATAGTATTTTCGCAAAATTGGTTATAAGGACGGGTATCGAAAAATTGCATGGTCGAGTATGTTTTTGATGCCGGATGCCTGTGTGGCACATTCTGTACGAAATTTGATCAGGTGTCCCCCGGCATAGACTACTTTCTTATAGCCCACTGCCCGCCACTTTCTATAGGAAACATGTAAGAATACCCTACCTTACACCTTATCGTGTCGCTGATAAGCCCTGGGCTTATCTGCTAAGAAAGCAATAGAGAGACTAGGCTTAAAGCTTACAATCATCATAAAGGTCATCATTTCACTTGTATTAGGAAGGCTGCTGCCCTGCAGCTAATTTGGAACCCAGGGTACTAATTTGGTTTTCGAGGCATAAGGGTGTTTAACATGTTATTATTGTTGTAATAAAAGACAAAAAAAAAAAAATATTTAAAAAAAGAAAAGATTGAAAAAAATATGTAGCCTTGGAATTATATATATATAAATTATAAAATATATATATATATATATATATATATATATATATATATATATATATATATCCTGTTAGTCTTAGTTATGCTAATTATCTTGTCTTAAATTAGTTAAATAGGCCTATTATGTTAATTTCCTTTTATCTTTTAGTTGCGGCCCAAGCTAGATAAGCTTTGCTTTTCTTGGGTCGCGTAAAATACATACTTTTTTAGACTTTGTATTAATTTGATGTATTTTACAAACAATATTGAATTGAATTGACTGAGCCCTCCAGTGGCTAATAGTTTGATGTCAGCCCTAGTTGCCTGTAGACCTTTTCAAAGAGGTCTGGGTCGGCGAGATATTTTTCTGGAAGATGGCAGACATATTGAGTCAAGAGACCACGTGCAACGACCGAGGTTGTGCAGAGAAGCCTATCAGTTTAAGGGGGCATTTAATCAAGTATTTTCCTATTTGTGATCTTGATTCCTGAGTTTCGGGAGTTATTTTCGACATTTATTGTTGCAGATCCCTTTTCTCTCTTTCTCCTATTATTCGTGAATTTGATGCAAACTTTGCTGTTCTACCTACCTCAGAAATGTTTTCAACCTTATCAAAAACATCGTGCATCGCTTGTCAAGCAATGTTTTACGGCGTGGCCAAACGTTCAAACATTGCTTGATTAGCAAATTTCAAATGTTTGACAAACAATGTTTGATCGTTTTCCAGGGCCTTAGGTGCGGCATTTTACTGTATAGCAAATCAAACGTAAGTTTTGTACTTATTCCAGTAATATTTTTTTTTTCAGGCTAGACACTGGTATAAAAAACTTTGATTCATGGAACATTCTGCCATAAAATATTCATGGAGCAGAAAACAGTTAAGAAAGGTATTTAAAATTAGATGGGTAATAAATCATAAAAGTTTTCAAGGTAAGGTATCCGTCTTATTGCAGCTTTAAAAGCTGACGTAGCCTAGATTGATTACCTGAGTCGTAGTTATCGAACTGAATGCTAGGACGCTCAAACTACGCTAAACTCAGTTTGAGCGACCTCGATTTGGTATTAGTCTCGATCTGATGAGCGATTGCTGGGACTCAAGTAATAAGTCTAGACTTAGCCTACGTACATGATTTTAATTCCTTAAACTTAAAATTAGTAGCTTCTTATTTAGTATGTAACATGTTAGAAAGACTCTAGACCTGTCCCCTGAGTAGCTAATAGATACTACATTTTCGTTTCAAGAAAAACTTGCTTATTTCAGTGAAGTACAGGGTTTTATTCCTTAGAACTGAAACCAATTGTTCTAATTCATACAAAGGGGTACTTTGATAATTAACAATTATTTCGTATTTATTTAGTTTATTATTATTCTACATAATTACTAAATCAGCTGTATTGTGTTTAATCGTATGTCTAGAAAGTGGAAAATTGTACACAGTTAGGGTCTTATAAGGCATGGGGCTCCCTTTGACATAATAGGGGTAAGGGGGTAATAAGTCCTAAGCAGACCCAAATTTCAGCCCTAAAAACGCTATGTCTCGACGACCCGACAACCCAGACCCGTTCGTGGGATATATTTCCTGGCAAGTCGTAAAATGGAAGTCTCTTTCGAAATTCAAACCGAAAATCTCTCGAAAGTCTCGGAAACCTTCTCCTTTTGATTTTGATGGCAGAATGTTTTCGGGAGCTCCAAAACCTGCCGTTTTTAGAAGAATGGCTTTAAAAAGCACACATTCTGAAAAAAGAAGGATTTCCGAAAAGAATTGGTTCAGAAGCCACACCAGAAAGCAGTAGAAATTGAATGTTGTTGGGTACTTGAAAATAACTAGAACTAGAACGCCGTGTACCTGGAATGACAAGAGAAAAATGCGACGAGAAAGAAAAAGTACATATAGTTTATTTGCTTTTCCTTTTCATGTTCGACTCATCATAAATGTATCTAAGAATTTCTCTGATCATAATAAACAGTTCTCTTGCAGTTGGTATGATTTCATTAGCAGGATGTTTGAATCCTTGAAGTGAACCTCCGCCATTCATCTTTGGTCTGAGTTCAATTCCATAACTGTGGAGAACTCCAAGGTATCCGTATGCCCAGTCAGTAGAGTCTCCGGCTGTTTCATCTGTGAAGAATTTCATTAAAAATAATAGTGAATTGAAGTATAGTGGTTTAAAGTTCGGGCTGAAAATCGGCAGTTTTGTTGGGCGACCAAATCGCTTGATCATTGTCCAGCAAAGTCGCACAGGGTGTGCTTGTACTTTTAGGTGCCTAATTGGCGTTAACCCCCTCCCAGCTTATTAAGTTTTAGAAAAATTTCCAACCTGCACTTCCCCCGTTTATTCCGACCCCCTGTCAATTAAATCCTGGCTGCAGTTCAAACCCCCGCCTATTTCGACAATTAATCCCCCCGCTTATTAAGTTTTTGAAAAATTTCCAACCTTCTCTTCCCCCGTTTATTGCGACCCCCTGTCAATTAAATCCTTGCTGCAGTTCAAACCCCCCCGCCTATTTCGACAGTCCAAATGTTTGACAGACAATGTTTGATCGTTTGGCCAAAGCCTACATAGTGCAAATGCAACGTGTCACATAAGAAGCAACAAATAACTTACAGAGTACTGATGATGCAGGGCCATGTCGGTATCTGCTTCCTGTTGCCCAGTTTATCAATGCCGAGATCTTTCCAAGTAGTGCCCTCTGCAAAAAAACAGCGTTTTAGTCGATCTGCACAGCAAAAACATTGACTAATTAGCTACAATAGGGAAAAAAGAGAAGCTAAGAGGGACATGATCGGATCTGAGAGAGAAGCAACTTGTGTCTTTCTGCGTTGTAAAAAGCTTCTATGACAGTTATTTGAAAGGACGTTCATACCAATTTAATAGCGTACTGACTTACTAACTAACTAACTAACTAACTAACTAACTAACTAACTAACTAACTAACTAACTAACTAACTAACTAACTAACTAACTGGAACTGGCTGACTGACTGACTAACTAACTGACTGACTAACAAACTACAACAATATCTAATTAACTTAAGTAAGTAAGAAACTAACTGACTGACTGACTGACTGACTGACTGACTGACTGACTGACTGACTGACTGACTGACTGACTGACTGACTGACTGACTGACTGACTGACTGACTGACTGACTGATTGACTGACTAATTGACTGACTGACTGACTAATTGACTGACTGACTGACTGATTGACTGATTGACTGACTGACTTTGAATAACTGACTGACTGACTGACTGACTGACTGACTGACTGACTGACTGACTGACTGACTGATTGACTGACTAATTGACTGACTGACTGACTAATTGACTGACTGACTGACTGATTGACTGATTGACTGACTGACTTTGAATAACTGACTGACTGACTGACTGACTGATTGACTGACTGACTGACTGACTGACTGACTGACTGACTGACTGACTGATTGACTGACTGACTGACTGACTGACTGACTGACTGACTGACTGACTAACCAACTAACTAACCTACTAACTAACTAACTAACTCACTTAGAATAGGTGTTGTGGCGTCGTTGTGTAATCCAGCTGACTTGTGGTGTCAGGAGCTCAGTGTGGTCAGGGTTCGAGCCCAGCGACAGTAGCGTCACAGCCAGGGTCGAGGTCTCGATTAGTTAACCTACTACTGAGATCCTAGCGACTGGCGCTAAAACATCATTTCACCTTCACCTTCACTTACTAACTGTCTGACTAACTTACTGCCTGGCTAACTAACTGAATAACCAACTAACTGACTGACTAACAAACTACAACCATAATTTAAGTTTCTAGTAAAAACTAAATTAAGTAACTGACTATCTAACTTCAGTAACAAGCTAACTAACTAACTAACTAACTAACGAATTTTCTTACTAACTTAACTAACTAACTAAATGACTAAATCAATAACTTACGAGTTGCTACTTCAGAAAACTAACGTAACAAATAAACTAACTAACAAGCAGAATTCAGGGGAGGGGGTGTAGGCAGAATTCCCTGAATTTCGTTGACAACTGCCGACAGAGGGCTTGGTATAGTCGCTTAGTACTCGAATTTTTGCTGCTTACTTGCGTTCTCCAGTGGAATGAGTCCTGCCTTGTGTATCCCCATGGATACATTAGAAGCTGTCCAAATGTATGAACATCTAGAAACGCCTTCAGATCATCTCTTCGTGAATACAGATATCTTGCTAATGCAAGTGATTCTCGCTCTGAGAATGGTTTGTTTCCAGAGTACGTCTCATCACAAATGTCTGGAGATGAACCTTTACCTGGAAATGATACCGTGACAGATAGAAATCCTTCTGAAAGAATGCATTTCACAATCTCATTTTTGACTTCGCTAGTTAGGAATTAAGATAGTTGGATGACAGTAAGTTAGTCATAGTTAGTTAGTTAGTTAGTTAGTTCGTTCGTTAATTTGTAAGTTAGTTAGTTAGTTGGTTAGTTAATTGTTTGGTTGGCCAGTTAGTTATATTTTTGGTGTAAACAAGTTATATAGTTACTCAGTTGGTTGGTTTGTTGTTTATTGAATTTGCTAGTTAGAAATTGAGAAAGCTGTTAGTTAAAGTTGTATAGTGGGTTAGTTAGTGAGTTAGCTGGTTGCTTGGTTGGTTAGTTAGTTAGTTAGACTGTTAGTAAGTTGGTTTTTGACTTTGCTATTTAGGAAGTTAGTTAAGATAGCTACTATTAATTAGTTAAAGTTTGAAGTTAGTTAATTAGATACTTGACTTCGTTAGTTTGTTAGTTCTGTTGGTTAGTTAGTTAGTTATTTCGTTGGTTAGTTAGTTAGTTCGTTGGTTAGATAGATAGTTGATTAGTTAGTTAGTTAGTTATTTTGACTAGTAGCTACAATCTTGGACATAAATTACTGGACTTTTGATTGCACTTTCTACTCCCCCCTTCCCCCAAGATCAATGTTGTTATTGGCTTTGAATTTAAGGCTTGATGGGAGCAGGCGCATTCTTGCTGAAATCTTACAATAGAACAACATTGATTGGTGGGCGAGGGGGGCAATGGAATATTAACATCGATCACAAACAGTCCGGATATATTTTGTCCAAGATTGTAGTTTGTTAATTTAGTTTGCTAGCAAGGGGGGTTGCACTTAATCCCACAAGTGTGCTGTGCGTTATACAGATTGCACTGGTAAACTGATGCTGCGTGATAAGGAAACTGACGACAGGGGGGACACTGAAGGTGAAGATTCGTTTGGCTTTGGAAGAAAGTTTTTTTGAAAACAACATATTAGATTGTTGGAGACGATTTGGTCCTCGGTGATGACTTTCCCACTAAAATTACTACATTATGTGATTTCAAAATGAATGCTCTCGAATTGACGGATATTTAATAAAATGTTATCATTTGATACCCTAAAGCATAAAAATTTGAATTGCATTATTTTTTCTCTGGCTGAGGCGAAAAGTTTCTTACATAAAAAATTTCCAGTACCGTACTGGGGTTTCTTAAATTTTTGGCCATCCGAGAGTCTGAGTTTCTTACAGTGAGTTTCTTATGAAAAAAAAACGTTTATTCTACACACTTTTCTTTTTATAAGAATACAGTCTATAAGAATATTCAGGCTCAAAATTGCTGAAATTTAAGAATTATTTAAGAATAATCTGAGGCTCAAGCTTGACGAGGATTATTTTTATTTCTCTGCGTTTTTACACTGCACAATAAGTGTGATTGTCAGGCAACTGTATTTGTTTTGAAATGCATACATCCTGTCTGACTCTTTGATACAGTAACTCTTTTTATTAATAAAATAACAAATGACAAAGATTTGACTTATTTCTCTTGATCTTCATGCCAATTTACAACATTGATGATTAAGAATAATTTAAGAATATTTTCAGGCTCAAAATCGAATAAGCTTAAGAATAATCGAGGCTCGGCAAAAAATAAGGTATTCTTATAAAAAAAAAGTGTGTATTTATTGAATGTTAGATGAGCAATATTTCAAAATACTCAAAATCTCATATCATACTTCTAGTATATCATATATATTCATAGTATATTATTCAATATTCAATCGATTTCGATAACTTATGAACTATCTTTCTCGCGCTGGTGCTGATGATGTTTGAGTTCCTGCATCCTTTCTCTATGCAACCGCTCTACGTCATGCCTAGCTTTCTCCATATCTTTGACAAATTCATTCCACTCCGCGTCTCGCCTTTCTTTATTCAATTTACGAATTTCATCCTCGTTTGATTCTCTGTTTAAAATCTCGTCGGATTTCGCTATTGCTTCGTTTATTTTTTGCTGCAGCAAATCTAGTCTTGCGCTAGAAAGCTCGCAACATTCTGGCAAGTCATGGCCTATATTATCTGCCAATGATATTACTTCCTTTAGTCTTGTATATTCTCGGTTATTCCTTTTGGTTTCAAATTCCTTGACAAAAGTTTTGTTTTCAGCATTCATTACTGCTCTGTGATCAAACATTCTGGCATGCATTAGCAGCAAATCTTTTCCTAAATCAGGCTGCGCCATTTTGCGTGTTTTCTTGTTTTCTTTCTTCCAAATTTGACAAATTTTGAAGGAAATTCGAAACGAGGTTTGACAGGGTAACCATACGGATGATGGGTAGATATAGACCTTTAATTTTAAAAATCTTTTCTCAAATTTTATTCAAATAATCTTGAAAATTTTAAATTTTCATTTTAACTTTTATTATTACCAATTTTCACTATCGCTTCTCTGATTTTACAAAGAAACAGAAGAACGTGTGGTATTCTTCCTGGCCGGAAATGATTTCTATTTTGGAAGCCCTATGCTTTTGTTATTCACAGAAACGTTTGGAATCGAGGTTACAGAGGAAGAAGTTCATTCCGTCTCGTCGTGGTTCTTGTCTCGAGGTTTTTGAGAAAAGTTGGCTGCTCTTGGGGTCTCCACCTTTCACCACTAAAAAATCTTTCCTGAGTTGCTTCAAGAGCTAAAAGATGCGACTAATTATATGCATCTTCACAATATGGCTATCTATAGCAGCAATTTCTCTAGCCACTTCAGTATCAAAGGTTACAATTCCGTTTGGTCAAGCTGCAGTTTGGGCTGTCAGTGTTGAAGAGGTGCAGGACTGTGCCGGAGGAGAATGCGAAGAAGAAACAAAATTTGGTGTCTTGCAAGCTTTGAAGTATGCCATGAATAATGCAAGATTAGCAATAAAGCATGGTTTTGAAAAACAGCTTGGTAAAAAGTATCTCAAGAGCATTGACAAATTGACAGTGGAGTTGGCCAAGACTGAGAACATGGAACCTGAAGGTCAGTGGGTGGGGCTTCACAATAGGGGTTGAGTTAGATAGAAGTTCAGGACCCAGGGCAGGGGGGCATGCAGATGCACGCTCATTAATTAGGACATTGAGTTCCATGTCTCCAAAAATTGCCTGCACCCAATCAATGATGCTTGATTTCGATGGGATGAAAACCCTCAGGCAAGGTGGGATACCCCCTGCAAGGGATTACAAATGTTGGAGCTAATCCCTTAACTCTTTAGCTACAATGGGGGTCATTAATGACCCCCTAGCATATTTTCCGGAATTCTGTGGTCCATATTGTAGATAGAAGTTTGAAATTTGCACCAGAGATCAGTCTTATTATAGCGAGGCTTTCCTGAAGTTTTCAAGGTCCTTACTTGAAGCACTAGGGAGAAATGGCGTTTTAAATTTTCAGAACAGCATCAAAATGGCCGCCATTTGTCAAAATTTTTTTGTGGAAGAGGAACTCGCCGCTTTTACGTATCGATATGCCAAGAAAACGATAGCAAAGGAGTGTTTTATTCATATAAAAGCTTTTTTGCTGACTTAGAGTACCAAGGAATCATTTATGGAAAAAATATCGTGGATAACAGGAAGGCAAAGACGATGGCTATGCCCAATAGACCACTAAGTAAACAATTTATTTTTTAGTGAAAAATATCAATTATATCCAGATAGAAATTAAATCATTGTGAAGCTCTTTTATTGAGGATTTAAAAAATATATAGTTTTGTTACTTTATGTTTTTAATCTTATGAAGCAGAATCGATTTAGAGCAGGGAGCCGATCTCAGTTGCATGCAGCGTAATCCAAAACAACAATTGGGTAGCTAAAGAGTTAAAGTCAGAGTTGTTGTACTACCCTTCTGGCTGGCAATGAATGAGACTTGAGCACACAGGACCCCTATGTTAAAGGCATCAATTTAATGCACTATAGAATACACTCGCTGTTTGTGAGCAATAGTTTAGGTAACGCATCAACAATGGCATAGTTAAGGGGGTAGGGGGTAAGTTGTCCCCCAATCTGCCCCCCAATCAATGCCAAGAAACTTTTTGTAGATAGGCTTAGTATGATGTTAAAGCATTGCAGAGTATGTCTTGGTTATTTTTTCATAAAACAATGCCCTAATTTTCTTGACCACATTGTTTTGCCTCTCCAATCTTTGATACCTGGCAATGTCACTGAGCATTGAGCCAGTTTACTTCAGTAGCAATTACAGGTGGATAGCCAAGTTAACTGTTTGCTTAAGGATAAATGCTTCAACCTAATTTTATTTCATTATGCCATTTGTCACTCAAAAAGTTGGACCAACATTTTCTATGGTAGCTTAACTTTGTACTTTTTATCTTGAAGGTAAAAAATGGCAGAAAAGATTCAACAAAATTGTGAAAGGTTGCCTTAAGTTATTTGATGACAAAAAGTTCTCAGCAGCATTAAGTAAATCACCTGTTACCATGGAGATCCCAAACAATGACATCGGACTTACATGGAGATCTGAATCTGTCAAAATACCAGTTTACAGCCACGAGGATGCCAAGAAGGGTTTGGTAGAATTGAAGTTCAAAATGAACAATGACGTCGAGATACCAAGAGTGGGATTCGGTACATGGCAGACAGAGGGACAAGAATGCATTGATGCTGTTATCACAGCACTTAAGAGTGGATACCGACATATTGATACTGCCCAGTCATATGGAAATGAGGCTGAGGTTGGCAAGGCAATCCAAGAGGCAATAAAACAGGGAATCATCAAGTCAAGAGAAGAGATCTTTCTTGTCACAAAGTTATCAGAAGCAAAAGATTTTGGAAGGAACAAAACAATAAAACGCTTTACAAAACAGCTTAAATCATTGCAGACTGACTATCTGGACGTCTACATGTTGCATGGCCCAGAAACAACCAAGAAGAACCGAGCGGCATGGAGAGGTATGATTGAAATGCTGAACCAAGGTAAGATCAAGGCTTTAGGTATCAGTAATTTTGAATCCGAAGAAGATTTGAAAGTGCTTGCTCGAAATATGCAAAAGAAACCAAATTATATTCAGAATAAATTCAGCATTTACAGCCCAGGAGGACAGTCTGTTGAACAAAAAAGCATGCTGCAAGTTGCGGAATCAAGGGGCATGGCATTCATTGCATATTCTGTCAACAACCCCTGGCCGTTCGTTTTGCCGCCACGGAACGATCCGCACGTCATAGAAATCGCAAAGCGCTACAACAGAACGCCAGCTCAAGTACTGAACCGTTGGGCTCTGCAATTGAATGCACTGATCATTCCAAAGTCAAGTAACGCCGCGCGTATCGAAGAAAACGCTGGCGTTGTCGAATTTGCGATTGAAGAATCTGACATGCGTTTGCTGAATGGTTTGTGCGTGCTGTATCAGTCGACGACGGACCAGCGGCCAATGTTCGTCAAAGATGTCTATGGGTTGTTTATTGAAGAATCAGGAGATGCGGAAGAAACTTCGCTGCGCGATGAATTATAATTAACGGGCGTTAAAAACTCTACCAAAACTTGATTTTCAAATAATTAATTCATATTACGCATAAGAATTTTCCATTTAAGTTTTTTATTGTTGTGTTTTTAGAGGCTTTGTATTTCTTGACTGGAGTTTTTGTGTAAAATCTGACCAAATTTTCGTAACTGCAAAAATTTTTTGTGAATCAATGAAACTTTAACACGCTCAATGAGACATGAAATGCAATGGTTAAGGTTTCGTTATTTTTGTACGTTTATACTTTTTGAACGCCTGGAAGCCGGTTGGGCCTGTTCTTGATAAGTTGAAATTCTACAAATTGGTCGAAACCGGTTTTAACTAACCGGGATGCTCTGTATAGCCTACCATACAATTATGGTTCGACCTAGAACACCGCTAAACCATCACAAAGCTAAATTTTCCAGCCAAATCATTGACCGGGGGAATCTGGCCCGGTGGGGTGGGAATGCAAAATATATACGGGTTAGTGCCGCCCATTTTGGTGACAGGCTAACAAGATAAATGAAAAGCTTCCAGCTAACAGATAGGCTCAAGCAGTGCTCTCGTTTCTTTTCAAAGTAATCGTGAACGCATCAAAATGTTTACGATACGAAAAACTCACCTCCCCACTTGAAATTAAAATTTCTGTTCAGATCAACTCCGGGGCAGTTTTCGTCTCCTGTTTTTGATCTTGACTTCCTCCAGAATCTATTCTGTAAATTTGCGGACAATTGCGATATTTATATAGGCACTCGAGTCATGGCAGTGTAAGGGAGAGCTCCCATGTTGGAGCCTTGAGAGTCTTAAGGAGGATAAATGATTTCTGCAGGCGAATACTGTTATCACAACTTTTGTCCATTAAATACTATTTATGCTTATTTGGAATTTGAAGAAATACTACTCGAGAAAAATCAATACGCATAGGACTGACGAATACTCATTATAGCCGAAACGCACAAAAGCCGACATTGGGAGGAGAGCCTTGGGATATGCAGTATGTTTTGGAAAGCTACTCGTCAATTCAATTGAGCTCTTTTGCTCAGAGCTCTTCATCCCTTCTCCACCACAATAGCAACTCAGGGCTCGGTTCGAGTCCCATCGACTATAGTATGCCGCGCGTGCAATATCTATCCTTAGATCTGCTATTCAAGAGGAAACACGCATAACTGAGTTCTATACGGATAAAAAAGGCTGGAAAATAACGTCAATAACCTACAAGCCTCTCCGAACAAAAATATTCTTTCCAAGATTACTTCCGAAAGATAGCAGCTCCAAACTTATATCAAATCGTTCAACTGTAGGATTACAACGCTATGACTTAATTGTCAAACATACAATATTACAACTTACGGTTGTGCGACTGAAATGATATCCATCAGGACTCAACACAGGTGCAACAACAATCTCGAAATTCTTGGTCATAAACTCGAGGTCTTTTTCGTATTTTCGGTTAAAAGCGATCTATAAAGAGGAGGAATTTCAAGTCACAAAGCTTGTTTGACATTGTCTGTTCAGTATTAGGTAGTTAGTCAAGGTTCGACGGGAAGAACATTATCTGCTAAGACCCCCCAATCTTCCATGAGTGGCCAGTAAGACCCTCATCATGAGAACCCCCACCTTGAGTCTAGTGAAGTAGGCCTGCAGCTGGCAGGGTCTGTGTTGGTGTTTGTGTGCGGCTCCAAACGTGTTTTTCTGTTTTCACAAGTGAGGTTTCTCTCGGCAAAATGAAATGAAACTAAGATGAGATGGGTGTCGGGGTGGTGGAGGGGCAGGAAATAACGACACGGGTAATAAGTCTAGCTTTTGGCAAGCTTTCTCTTTTTACTTCTCAAAAGAAAAATTTCTAGCTCGAGTAGCTCCACTCCTGGCTGCGAAACAACTTTTAATACTCTTCAGCAGTATGAAAAATCAAATCAGCAAGGAGCAAATATAAAGAAGTTAGGGGTCAGCAATCATTAACCTTACCCTTCTTATAAAACGCAAACAAGATGACACTGCAAGCCATTCTCTGCCATGTATTCCACAATTTACAAACATGAGAGGTTTCTTCGTTGAAGAATCTTTCTCCATGATCTATGAATAATTTGTAGCTTAAATGTAGTTCTATACTTGGTACATTATTACCCCCACCACCAAGAAACTGCAGCCTGTCAGATGGCACAGTATATGCCCATTTTATATATACTTATATTCATTATAAGAAACCAAGCAACTTGTTTTTACAATAATGAGTTCATCAGTTGCGAGGTAATACTTTAGTTGTTTTATTTGGCAGTTTGTACTTTTCTGCGTAGTCTGTTGTACAAGACAAGAAAGCAGCGTAGTGTAGTGGTTATCACTTGCCCAGTTTTTGCTAAAGGTCTGCGGTTCAAATCCGAGCTAGCGAGCACAAATTGTAAGGCTTAAAAACCTTTATTTGTCACTTAGCTGATTACGTAGTGGGCCCTTCTCAAAATTAGTTGCGACGTTCAAGAACCTCTGGAAGCGACCAGCCTCAGTCCAAGTGAAGAGGTGGCCTTGTGTTAATATATAAAAAATGACTGTTGGGTGAATGAGGCCTCAAAATTAGCCAGCAGCAGAAATGGGATGTTGCCCGATACTGGATAACCTGGGTTCTGGAAAACAACTATTAGCTATAAAGCCATGTGGTTACACGACATAACGTATATCCTCGGATAAAATGGGGGATTAATTTTAGGCTTAACGGAGATCCGTATTTGGGGGAACGATAATTTTTATTCAATATGGGACACTAGAATAACTATTCACCACTGGGGATTATGTATACGCCCGTTCTCAATCCAATTTGATCTTGAATAAGCGAAAATACGGGCTGCTCGACATGTAGCGAGGCGCTCATAAATTTCTCTAAAATCTCGCTCATTTGAGGTAAGTGCTCACTCAGAGCTTGGCCCTTTTTCGGGGAACGGTATTTGCTATACGCTTCTCCACTCTCGTCGCCTTTCCGGGGAGAAACGTTCAATAGAGATTAACAACAGAGCGGATTTGATCATTGCGGAGCGGCAGAAATTTCTTGGGCTTGCTCACCTTTATCGCATGTATACTGCGATTTTCGTAGGATTTTCCAATCGTTATCAGACTCATTATATCACCATAGGCCAATGTCAATCTTTTCAGCTCTGAATATATCTATAAAATAAACGCTAATGGTTTTTGATTTACGATTTCGTCTGCATCTTCAGCGGATTTGAAGCAAATAGACTTCCTTTGAGGAAAGCTTATCGGCGTGCAAATTTGAGAGGAGCGCTAAATTGAGATGGTGCAAATGTACAATTGTAGCGAAAATTTTTTATTTTGTAATGGACTGTGATTGGAGAAGTAGAGAAGATTGTTTCTTTTTAAGTTGCGGTGTGCTAAAATTTCATTAAGCATATTTCATAATATATACCGCAAGCTTTCTCGAGTGGTACTTCTGAAAGTAAAAATGTTAAAAATAGGCCTAAACGACACCCGCGACTTAAAATATAAACTCGATACACAAGTCGTTTGTACCAGCAATTCAATTCAATAGCCAAATTACAAACGACTTGTGTAGTGAGTCTACTAAAAGTATACCCAGATTGAAATGCATCATAGTCAATGACTGTATCAATCAGGGAAATCAGAAATATGAAATGTGAACACCAGTCCTCTGACGAGAAACCGCGAGATTAGACCATGGATTGGTTAGACTTGCTACACAAGTCCCGAAAGTTTTCTCACATTGAAATGAATTTAAATACATTGTTGCTGCTGTTTGCTCAAGTCAAATTTAGCGTCCAGGCTTTTTAGTTTGATGAAACTACCAATATGGTTTCCGATGGTTAAAATCAGCATGTCAGGGATAGATGCTTATTCGGGGGGCTTATCAGCATTTTTTCTCTTGGGTGTGGGGTAACTCTGAATCAAGTGAAGAGTTATTCGAAGGGGCCTAATGCGAGGACTTTAGGGGAAGTTAGTTATATCAGGGCCTCGTTGTATACGTCATACCATACCTCTACTAGACTGTGGTACTTCATGTCATAATGATCGATATTCCTCATTGAGACATTTTTCAATTCGTTGGATTTTGTCAGATTTCTAAGGTGTATTTTATACTCAATCTTGCTCTTCTCAAGACTGTTTAGTAATTTATTGCTGCTTCCGTAAACCCATATATCAACATGTCGCCCAGGCTTGTCAGCTGACCTCCAGAATGCGACCTACAAAAGGGATACAGCGCATAGTAAGTTGTTAAGATGGACTTGGGCTGTTGTCCTTGGGAATACACGCAGATAATGGTTTTTTATAAAGAACCACTTTATAAGGTAACCTACATGTAGAAGGCCCGAAAATTTAAAGAACTTATACTACTAAAGAGAACATCGTTAAGGAACTTCTCAATGTCGAATGCTTTTATCACTGCAAATAACCAAGAATTAGAAAGCCGGTTCCATTCATTTGCAGTCGAAAATCACATAAATTGTACGTTACACATGTATCAAATGTTTCCTTGAGTAGTCTCGAGCTTTGCTCACATGCAAGTGTCTCTCTTTATTGTTAAGACCACTGTATGTGCAGTTAAAATTAAGGAACTATTAAGGAACTTTTTAACTACAATGCCTGCCTCAAAAGAGGTCCAAAATAAGGATTTTCTTCCCACTTTAAGAACTAGGCCTTGAGGTAGGTTCCTTATAAAAAAAGCGTGTATCACAATTACACGTTTTTTTATATAAGAACACTGAAATTGAAGAAAGCCATGCAATGTTCTTAATTTTTCCGATTTGAAGGCTCAAAATGTTCTTAACATGTTCTAATTTTCTTGCTTTTTGAAAAACTGTTGTTCTTCAAATTAGCTGGTAATTGCTATGAAAAGGGACGCACATGTAAAAATGTCACATATATTCACAATGATTGATAGTTCACCTGTTTTCTAGAGTTGAGAACAGGACAGCACCACTAAAAAAGTAACTTCTAATTTGTTTCTAGCTTCACAAAGCCTTGTAATGTTCTTAGCATGTTCTTAACTTTTCAGCCTCTGAAGCCTTATGTTCTTATATACTTTGTTCTTATAAAAAAAAACGTGTATAAGGGCCGGAGGCCTTTGCCTAAAACAGCTAGTCTGGGGCGCTGTAAGCCCCCCAGCGGGTCCAGGGCAGCGCCCTTGTAGGGGTCCAGGGGGCGAAGCCCCCGGAAGCTCCCGGGATTTTGTCATTTCTGAGGTCTCAAAATGGCTTAGGATCCTTCGATTTCTCTTTCTGCATACATTATTAGAACAACACAAAAAACCTTTACAGAAACATAAGAAATGGGTATAGTTACGAGAGTCAATCTCAGCAAAAATGTTTTGAAACAACACCCGTTGATAGCAGCGTTGAACGTCGGAAAACGTCGGAGGTTCGCTTCCAAGATGGGAATTCATGGTAGACGCCCTAATGCTCTTTGAATTTTAAGCTGATATATGATTTCAAATATGGAAGTTTTACATGTCCAACAGAATCGTGACCTGACTTTCTTCCAGCCTTTCTTTTTCTGTTCTTACATTGAAATAATCTTGTGACGCAATTCACAGAACGTGGGCCTACCCCCCGATTTTCTCATCGGATTTGCATGAATATCAGAGACCATCTTTCTGAAAAAGTGGGGGGGACTAGTCCCCCCCATTCCCCCCCCTGGCGCCGCCACTGAGAACAAGACGGTTTTTACAAATAAATAGCAAAATAACAATATATTTCCCATCGTTCTTCCCCAAAAGACTCCACATATATTCAACGTTAGAAAATAAAGCAATTTTATATGAATTTGCTGTAAAACTTAGTATTCAAACATATCTCACGACAAGGAACAGTATAAGGAACTTTCATTCAGCCTCATTTTGTTGAAAAATTAAGGAACTCCAGCCTCAACTTGGACCAAAGGTTCCTTATATAAAAAACGTGTACTACTGTACCTAATTGCTCGAAGTTAAATTTGGGGTAGAAAATTATATAGCGATAGCACAGCTGAAGAAGGCATGCATGAATTTTTTTATCATAAACAGAAAAATTACACTCATTTTTTGTAAGAATCTTCGCTCTTAAACAAATAATAATATGATTCTTAAATCTTAACCTTACCTTAAGGAAACCTTTTGGTTCTTTCAAAAATTAAGAAACGGGTGGATTTTCTGACGAAGTTGATTATTAACAGAAAAATACGCTTTTTTAGTAAAAAAAACTTTGTAGGCATATAATTGTAGCATTTCTTAAGAAACCTTTCGGAAACTTAGAGTACGGGTCATACTATGTTCTTTCAATAATTAAATTCCTTGTACTGCGAATTTCCTGAGTTTCTTATGCAACAGAAATACTTATCACGATCAGTTTTTATTCAAATACATTTCTTCTAAATAGAAAGGACAACCTTCATTCATATTCGTCACCACGAACCCAAGTATTTACTGTTAAGAAATTGTGTATCTTTTCCGTGCAAAACTTTGTGTTGATTACTCCTCAACTTTGATTGCTTTCCTGCAATTCCAATGTTATATTCCTGTGTTCCCTTTTCATGTCCTGGTCCTCTGGTCCGTTCTAGGGTTCCTTGTTCCAGTTCTGTCCCTCTGGTCTGTTCCTGTGTTCCTTGTTTCAGTTCTGTTCCTCTGGTCTGTTCATGTGTTCCTTGTTCATGTTCTGTTTCTCTGTTCCGTTCCTGTGTTCCTTGCTCCTATTATGTTTCTCTTGTCCACTCCTGTGTTCCCTGTTTCAGTTCTGTTCCTCTTGTCCGTTCATGTGTTCCCAGTTTCAGTCCTGTCCCTCCGGCTCGTTCCTGTGTTCCCTGTTTTTGTTCTGTTTCCCCGGTCCGTTCATGTGTTTTCTATTTCAGTTCTGTTCCTCTTGTCCGTTCCTGTGTTCCTTGTTTCAATTCTGTTCCTCTTGTCAGTTCCTGTGTTCCTTGTCTCTCTGCTGTTCCTCTTTTTCGGTTCCTGTGTTTCGGTTCCTAATCCTCTTGTTCCTAATTTCTCTGTTCTCATTTTTCTTCTTTGGCTCAGATATGGAAACGAGGTCAAGCTATTTCGGACCTGTACCCGCGGTGAGTCAAGATTTTTGACGTGGCCTTCAATTCTGTAAATTTGATAACGTGGGGAGGAAAACATCACTTTATTCACCGTTTTATCATAAAATACAGTATATAATTCTTCTCGCACGTTAGACAAGACACACTTCAAAATGGGCTTAACTATATCTTCGCTGTTTCAAAAGTTTTTCGGCAAGAAACCGGTACGAATATTGATGGGTAAGTAACAACAAGACAATAATGTTCATTTTTAGGCCCTTTCGTATTCCTTTTATATATTTTTTTAATCTACCCTCCTACCTTAAAATTTTTCTTATCTGTTCCAATCATTCAAACAGTGCACTCTTTTTTTGAATCATTCCAATACTTTTCAAAGCGGATCCTAACAAATGAAATTAAATAATGGGGAATTTATAAAGTGAATGAGATACACCCTTCTACTCTTAAATTAAACTGGCACCCGAAAAAAGGGTAAGGCCAATAATGGGTGTCTGCACCTGTAGGTCTAGGGGTGAAGCCAACTGTTTGAGGTGTCAGTGATATGATTACAAACAATTAGCCATGAAAAACTGCTTTTAAGTCCTGCAAAGGGACAGACTGCAGAGTGTGGGAGTGTTGCACACAGCTGTTACGCGTCGTAATGAAGTCTCGTGCGGCCTAACTTCCGACTGCTCGCAATGAATTTGTTTGTATCTTCCTTAATATTTTCTCAATTTTAATTTTGAAAACTGTTTCTGATTCGGTAATGAATGCTCTTTCTAAACATATTAAATTTGTGATGAATAAAGGTGAATGGCTTCCGCGATTTAATGAATTTGCTGCCATGTTCATTTTCCAGACTTCCCTTCAACAGAATCCACTAGTTGTAACTGGGTATTTGCGGGCACATTGCGAGATAAGAAAGTCACACAGCCTTCAGAAAATACAATTTAGTCGATAAAATAGTTAGATATTAAGAAAAAGAGATTTAAAAAAAGTTTGCTCAACATATACTTTGTTTCCCATTAACTTTACTTTAAAATGTTCAATTTCTTGTTTTGGATTGTTTTTTAAATGAAAATATTTTGTACCCCCCTCACTTTTGGAATACAGAATTTTTTTGAAAATGTTTAATTTCTTCCTGTTAACTTGTTTTTTTGTTTTGTTAAATGTTTCAATGTTATCAGAGGAACCCCTTCACTTAAATGAAACCAACAAGACAAAAAGTCCACAATTTTAGCACACCCCACCACTAGATATCATACTTTACAAACTGAAGAATCACAGAACAATTTAAAAAAACTCTAGTTCACAATTAGGGCAATGCCGCTGTCCATCTAGTCCTGCTCGTAAAAATACTCTTTTTCCTTTGCTTGCTTTGCATTCTCTACACATTCTAGGCTTCCGTCGAATAAGGCTCTTTGATGCTTTTGATCGAAGCTCTTGTCTTTTTAATACAAGCTCCATTTTTTCACCTGGGTTTCTCACTGCTACCAACTGCCTTAATTCCATGTTGACAGCAGCGTGCAAGCTCTCTCCTTCTTCTTCGGATAGTAGACCAGTTGTCTTGAATCTTTCCATAAATCTTGGTATACTAAATACAAACTCGTGAATCTTGCGAGTTATGTTTTTCTGTGGAAAGTACAAAGGAAATAGTGCACCAAACTTGTAGCAAGTATCTTTTACTATATTAACTTCTTCATCTTTTAAAATTCTTTGCTTTGTAAACAGCAATGGCTGAATCTTACTAAAAAGACTGAATAGTTCTACAAATTTGGTGTGCATGTCAGTTTTATCAGATACCACACTGCAAACAGTCTCATGATTTTTTAACACCAACTTGCAGTGGTTTCCCACAAATACATTCCCATGATAGGCTTGCCTTACAACCTTGATTTCATCCAATTTTTTGTTAAGAATTCTCTCTCTTGGCCCCATGATGTTTTCATTCTTTGCCTTCAATTCGTCACAAACAAGGCTTTCTTTGATGATTGTTGATTTTAATTCATCCTCCTCTACAAGCCTGTCTGCAATTTTATCTTTAAGAGTTGAGATGATGTCATCTTTTGATGACCCTGCACACTTCATACATGTGTAGGACTCTAGCTGGGGAACAGAGAGTTCTTCAGAAGGACTCAGGCACTCACATAAGCTATGAAGCCATTGATCACAGGAGTCGCACTGGACCCACTGAAGCTCACTGTCATACGGTGTTATGCAGCATACAAGTGCTTGACACTTTTGCACATTCCTTTTCTTACGCCTACCAACTTCTGAAAGGCAAGCAATCCTGCAATTTTCTTCATCATCGTTGCAAAGTACTGCCCCCATTCGTCCAATTCTGTTTTCAATTTCCACAACATCCAACCCAAGCTTCTCCAACTCATGGCATTTTTCTGATAAAACAATACTTCTTTCTTCCCACTCTTGTGTTATTTCATCTCTTTGTTCCTTTTCATCTATGCTGCTGTCTCTCTCCTCTTCGTCAAGCTGCTGACAAAACTCTAACAAACTATTGTACAACAATAAAGTAATTCCAAGCATAATATGTAAAACTGGAGGAACAACATTTGCGAGATCTTGAACTGGTATGAGCATCTGCTCACAGACATTATAATGGTACTTGCCATTTTCCCTTAGATTATTATGGTTCCTATCATCACACAAGTTTTCATTATAGCTGGTGACATAATGTTCCACAGTGCGTATCTCAATTTCACAATTATCTGGTGTATGTGGCCTTCCACCATGACTTCTTAAATGGTCCAAAGAAACCAAATCAGTACTGCTTGGATATGTTGAGGCTGAGCCTTGATGGCCAAGACAGTCATCAAGAAAATGAAAGTCACCTCCTAAGAAGAGCCGAACTGGGCGACCTCCAAGAGTAAAGCTTGGATCTTGGATAGCAGAGATTTGTTTTCTGAAAACATCAAAAACTTTCCACATATTTTCAACTGTATCGGCAGCTTCAAACATGCAGAAAATATGAACATTGTCCACCGACCCCGACTTGATAGAATTGACCATTTCAATATGAAATTTCATATGTCCACCTCCCTTGTCTCCACTAAACAGCAACCAAATCTCATTGTTGAAAAAATCTCTCTCTCTTTCAGCTGGCATCTCATTGAAAATAGTTTCAAGGAACTCTATCAAGTTTGTTACACGAATGTAAGGCAGCATTGTTGTATTCTCTGATGTCGCTGTTTTCTTCAAAGCCATCAACCCGCTCTCAACAGAGGAGGCAGTAACATGACGAGTCAAGTTGGCTTCTGCAGCTCTCATTTTTCTTTCTGATGGCCAAAAATTTGCACCAAGCTTGTCTAAACAACATCGCAAATCTCTGACTTTGTTCATGGATAGGCGGGCTAATGCTTTGATGTTGATTGCATCTTTCACAGAAATCTTTTCTTGAGAAAAAATGCCTGCTTTTTCTGCTGCACCTCTAAACAAAGCAGGATTCTGTTGCATCATCTCTGTAACCAGAAGTTGCTTCTGGGTCTCATCATTGTCAGGGCCTCCAGATATAATGTTTAAAATATCCATTGAATATCTGGCTCGATCTTTCAAAGTTTGAGAGGAAACTTCAGAATTTGATTTTTTAGAAGCAATCCTCAAATAATCATCTGTCTTTCCACTTGATACTTGAATTGCCTCCCCATAACCATAAAATCTTGAGCCAACAAAGGTTTCTCTTTTCTCTCCACTCTTCACTAGCAATATGTCCTTTTTTATATCCTTAATCTCAGTCAAGGTGGACTTATGATTTGTCATCCCAACATTGCGTTTTGGTGTTGATGAAGCTGATGGCAAGCTTTGACCTTTTTTTTTGAAACTGAACTTTTGATTCCTGCAAAGCGTTTTTTGTATCTGGTTAACTGTTCTTCTGTTTCTGTCTTAGCTTTGAGGAGATCATTTTTAGATTTCTCTACTTCAACAAGTTCACCTGCTAACTCACTCATAATTTCACTGCTTTGTTCCTCTATTTCCTTGATTGTGCTTTCAAAAGAATCTCTCAAATTCTCCTCTTTGATCTCAGATTGTATTCTGCTTTCTTCAATTTTACATTCTAATTGACCTTTTTCATAGGATAACTTCCTAGCAGTTGCTTTCACTTCTCTATTCTCCGACTTTAAAGCTCTGTTTTCGGCATCGAGTTTTACCCTCTTTGCCTTGGGAGTACTAACTTGATTGTTTAATGGTGGAGGTTGAAGGTTGAAAGCTTCACCAAGAATTTTTTCAACTTCATCTTTGATTTTTCTTTTTTTCTTCAAATTTGCTTCAAGGGTCTTGACTCTCTTGCGAAGAGTGCTCTCATTTGCAAGTTCATAGTCAGATGGGACTAAACGTTTTATGATTTCATGAACTTCGGAAAACGTGAATCTTTTAACCAAGTGAAAAATTGTTCCATTTTTCAAAGAAATAAAGTTATTTAATCGTTGAATAGCTGAAAAGTCACTTAAAGAATCCTCAGATAAATTTACTTCTTCGAGATACTTTTCCATCACTCATGTTAGGCCGTCCACGTGCGTTAGATCCGAAATGCGTGAACGAAAATTTCCCACAATGGCGGAAGAAAAAATCAGTAACTCCTTCTTCTAAAACTGCTCTGCCATCGATTTCGCTACAATTCAATTCAATTCAATTCAATTCATATATTCATCACCCACAACGGGGTCTAGTAGTTTACAATACTATCGTCTACATGAAAAATGTTACACGATGATTGCAATACTACAAGGAGTAACTAAGTCTAAGAATTAAACTAAATTTAACTACACTAAATTTAACTGAAATTTCAACCATAATATTGTATAATAATAATTCAACGCTAATACCGACTAACAATGTTTGATTTTAAATTTATATTCAATGAAAATTAATTCTATTGTATCCTGTTAATTAAAAAACATCCTAATTGGAATTGACGCTTCTTTTAATTTCTGATAGGTATATAAATTTTGCCAGAGAAGATAATGTTTCCTATTTTTAGATAACAACATTTGTTTAAATAATTCATTTTTCTCTTCAACTGATAATCGATCGATTTGATGTTGTTTCAAATTTTGTTGGATGAAGAATATTTCTCTTTGGCTCTTATTATTCAAACAGTCATAAATAAAGTGGATTTCGTTGTCGATTTCCTTCTTTTACTCTTACAATATTCGCAAAAACGTTCATTTTGCTCTATTCTAGCCTTTGAATAACGACCGGTTTCTATCTTAAGTTTGTGTGCACTAATCATAAGTCTAGTTAAGGCAGCTCTATGACTTCTTGAGTCTACTTGCAACAGATAATTCGAGATACATGGGTTGTCTTTCATTTGCCTATAAAATGTTAGTCTGTTCATGTTGGCTGTTTGCTCTTCCCATCGGTTAATAAATTTCTGCGTTAGTTCTTTTTTGCAAATATCTTTTATCAGCTTGTTATTTTTATTTGTTATCTTTTTATTGTCATTGTGTGTGTTGTTAATACTTTTGATGAAGAGTTTATCAAGATCAAAGTTAGTCTCTTCTACGATATCATTTACATTTCTATACCATGGAGAGTTTAATAATATATTTTCTGTTAATGTGTCTTTAAGCAAGGTATTTTTATTTTGGTCTACATAATCAAAGAATTTAAAAGAGTTTATCTGCATATCAATCTTAAGCGGTTTTAAACCTAGTTCTCCTAAGACTGCCAAATTTATTGCCTTTCGATTCACTCCTAAAATGTGTTTACAGAACATCAACTGTACTTTCTCAATTAGGTTATCTTGTTTTGAGGCACATCCCCATATCTCAGAGCCATATAATAATATCGGTTTTATTGTCGAATTAAATACTTGTATCATTGTTTCTATAGAAATAAAATCAAGTGTTGATAGCTTATATATACTATACAATGCTCGCTTTGCTCTGTTTGCTAAATCTTCTATTAATCCCGCAAAATTGCCACTATTTTCTAATTGGAAACCTAGATATTTATAAGTGCGCCAGACGTATTTCATTCCTGTTTATTTTAAAACATATATTTTAAACATTTTACCTATTTTATTGAAAATTACTATTTTCGTTTTATCTGTATTTATTACCATTTTCCAAGTCTCACAGTATTCTTCTAATTCTTTAATGCTATTCTTCAAACCTTGTTCTGATTTAGATATTAAAACAATGTCATCGGCCCACATTAGGCAAGGTATCTTTCTGTTCATAATTTTGGAGCATCCACATCAGTGTTTGCTAAAAGTCTAGCACATAGATCATTCATGTCAATATTAAATAGAAGTGAACTTAAAGGGTCGCCCTGTTTCACACCCATATTGATCTCAAATTGTTCAGTCAAATAGTCTTTTAGGAGTATCCGATTTTTGTACTCGTGTATAGTTCTTGAATAGTTTTTAACATTTTTCCTTGGATTCCGTAATTTCTCAATTTATACAACAATCCTTGACGCCATAATCTATCGAAAGCCTTTGATATGTCAATGAAACAGCAATACAGTTTTTGTTTTTTTTTAAATTGCTTATCAATAAGTGTTTTGAGTATAAAGACATTGTTGGATGTTCTCATATCCTTACGAAAACCCATTAAATTATCTGCAAATATATCATAAGATTCGAAGATATTGGTTATTCTTTCATTTAGAATTTGATTGAACATTTTCCTAAACATGATGTCAATGTAATTCCTCTATAGTTTGTCGGTTGAGATTGGTCCCTTTTTGAATATCGGTTTGACCAACCCTTCTTTCCAAATAAGCGGATAATTTCCAAAGACAGCGTTGAATAAACTTTTATCATTTTACTACCTAATTTTAAGTTGGTAAAACTTTTAGAATTTCATTAGATATGTTATCAATACCTACTGCTTTTTTCTTTTTAAGGTTGTTAACTGTGTTTAGAATTTCTTCAGTTGATATTTCTCTATTTATGTTACTATTTATATCTATTTTCTGATTTTCAGTAAGATTTACTCTTAACCCTTCCATATTTACATCTCCCTGTTCTCGTACTTCCTCCTTGAATCCTAGTTCCTTATAAAACCTCACCCATGTTTCACTGTCTATTTGATCACTTGGATCTTCCTTTCCTTTATCGTTTGTTATTGATTTAATAATTTTCCATCGTTCTTTCATATTATTTTTTGCTAAATCATTAAGTTTCCTTAACTGTTTTTCTTTTTCTTGCCTGATTAGTCTTTTAATTAAAAACTTATATTCCTTTTTGTTTTGATGATACGTTTTTCTAATATAATCGTTACCTGGAAATGTATTCAATAGTTTTCCCAGCCTTTTAAGATCTTGTCGCTTGTTGTAGCAATTTACATCAAACATTTTCTGTTTTCTTTTCTTCGTTTTATTTGAGTTACACTTTTTAATTGGTTTAAGGCAGGCATTTGATGCCGTTTCTAAAAATTCATTAAATACACTAATTTTCTTATCAATGTTGTCGTTGTTTTCAAGTTTATTTTCTAGTTTTGATAGAGTGTCATCTGAGAAGAACTTTTTTAGCTGTTGCTCCGAGTTTGCATCCCATATATATTTAGGTTTTATATTAAAATTCTTTTCTTTATGTTTCGTTACAGTTCTTTTGACATTCTTTATTTTTATATTCAATTCTAAGATTAACTGACAATGATCTGAGTGTAATGTTAATGGCTTAACTGAAAACAATTTTATTTTGTTTATGAAATTTTCACTACAAATCACATAATCAACAATGCTTGAGCCATTGTATTTAAAACAAGTATATTTACCAGTTAGATCTCCTAATGTTCTACCATTAACAATTTTAAGATGATGTGTGTAACAAAGGTCTATCAAAGTTTTTCCAGCATTGTTAACTGAATTATCTTTTGATGCTCTTTTACTTTGTATGTTATCTAGGTTTTGTTCAGGGTCACTCTCTCCAAACTGATTCGTGTCTGATTCAATGAAGTCAGTTAAAGTGCCAGTTCTACTGTTGAAGTCACCTCCTAAGATGATATATCCTAATTTTGAATATTTCAAAATTTCTTCTTTCAGGATTTGAGACGTATCGTTTATACTTGTATGAGTCGAATTTTCTGGTTTGATATAAACAATACAGAAATAAATATCGTTATCAGATAATAGATATTGCTTTTAAATTTAATCCATAGTAAATCTTCATGTTTACTTTGTTTTACTTCAACTATATTTTTAAATTTTATTGGGATATATGCGAAATTCCTCCCGATGATCTTTTGAATTCCTGTTTTTAGTTTTACGAAAATAGTGATGCGAAACGAAATTGTCTACATTTAAGGCTGAGTCATCTTCACTTAAAAACGTTTCTACGAAAAAGCTAAATTCTAAAGGGCTAAGATGCTCAGAAATGAAATCAGGGTCTTTAAGTTTATTTCTAAGCCCATTAACATTAAGCACTCTAATTTTGAGGTTATCAACAATATTATCATACCTTGATTTAGATTTTGAAAGTTTCAAATGTGATTTTGGTTCGTTCTCGTTCATTTTGATTCTCTCCTTGTTGTTGCTGGCTGGTAGCCACTTCTTTTTCTTTAGGTATTGCTGATATCCTTAAACTATTGAAAATGCCATCGTTGGTGCGCAGAAGGCATTTGTTGAGGTAGATGGTATTGAAAATCGTTTTGTTGTGATTCCTGAGGGGTTTGGTGATAGTTATCATATCTGATCATATTGTGGTGTTGGAGGTTAGTTGGTAACTGAGAGGGGGTGGGATCCATTCAATATTGGCACCAAAAGACCCGGTTGATGATGTTGTAGTTGTTGCTGCTGCGGTACAAGATACTGCTGCTGTTGTTGCTGATGAAATTCCTGCTGTTGCATAAGAGGCTGTTGTTGTTGCTGATATTGTTGCTGCTGTTCAAAAACTTGCTGCTGTTGATGATGTTGTTGTTGCTGCTGTGCGAAATACTGTTGTTGTTTTTGATGTTGTTGATGCTTTGATGCAAAATGCTGTTGTTGTTGCTGATAATGTTGTTGCATTTGACGTTGTTGCTGGTTCAGCTTCTGCCTTCTCATGAAAACTGCATCTTTTAATTCGCGGACAAAAATTCTTGTCCCAGTATTTGAAAGGTGGATTCCATCCGCTGCAAAGGCTTCTCGTTGTTGCTCAGTCTCAAAATGATTGATATACCTCAAGCTTTTGCTTTTAGCAAGTTGTCTTAATTTTTGGTTTAGACTTTTATATTTTGAATCGAAGTAGGGATTGTTAAGCCTTGGTAGAATCATAGAAATCGCTAAGTGTTGTTGTGGGTATTTATTGACAATTTGCTGTATTAAATGTTCTATGTTTGTTGAAATGTCATTTACGCTTGTTGTAGAGGAGATATCGTTGGACCCTATGTGAAGAATAATTTGTTCTTTGACCATTAGCGTTGATCTAGATATAAACTCAGAGATATCCTCTATTTTTCCTCCTCGGAAAACTTTTGATCGCGTGATCTTTCTACCATGAAATTTGTGCGGGACGATTCCTTTAATTATAGAATCTCCAATAATGAGCACATCACAGCTATCATCCTCTGGTTGATTATTAGCATCGGAATTCAAATGATGGTCGTCTGGCACCTCTGAGGAGACTTGATGATCGTTTAATGATTGATTCTGCATGCCATGTTTCTGACTGCGCTCTATCTCTGCGGGTGGTGGCGGCCAAAAATCTGTTGGGAATTCTTCTGTTTTTGGATCACGAAGTGAATCACGAAGGGTGTCTAAATCTTTACTTAACTTTTCAATTCCTCTTTCAAAGCGCTTAAAATCTGTGTTATTTGATCTCTCCAGCTTTTCTATTTGATTAATAAAGAAGTCATTTGCTTGTTTTTGATTTCTTTCCATACTTTTTGCAACTTGGTTTATTTTATTTGTGTTATCTATAATTAAATTGTCAAGCTGTTCTCGAAAAACTAATAATTCTCCGTTTAGTTCAGCCATTTTTTCGGGCTGCATCGAGATATTTGCAATCTTACTTTCCAAAGTGGCAATACTCTTTTTAATTGTTTCGGCTTCCTCGTTTTTTATTTTGTTTGATTTTTCTTTCTTTGAACCATTGGTAAGGTTAGATTTGTTGGATTTAACACATTGGTCTACCTCGTTTAACTTTCCAGAAACTAGATTCAACTCTTCTCTTAATTTCAAATTTTCTGTTTTAAGTTCAATTATTTCTTGCTCTAATGATTCAATCATCGATAAAATTTTTTCTTGCTCATGTTCCTTAGCCTTATGCAATTTTTGTATGCTTTTTTCTGCTTTCAAGAGGATTTCTTGCCTTTTTTCTTTCGATAATATTGGCGATTTAATATCGTAAACTGGTTTATTAGCTGAATCTACTGAGTTTTGAATAACATTTTCACTTAAGAACTCTACCCAACTCTCGTTCCACGGTATTTCATTATAAGATTTGTTTTCATTTACTAGGTCTTTGATGTTTCGAAACTCTAGATTTTTCCAAAACTAATATCTTTCGATTGAATCATAAATTTTTTAGAATTCTCACCTCTGTATAGTGTAATCGTATGGGTATACTTTTCTTTCGCTTTATCTTTCGTAGAACATATTTTGATCTTTGTGATGTTTTTTTCCTCTTCAAGGCACCATTCCACTTTAACTTTCTTTTCTTCTTGATTCTTTTCCAGTTTAATGTATCGTTCTACTATCGCGTTCTCCCATTTTTGCAGTCGTTCTTTTGATTCTGTTTCTAGAATTCCGCATGTTCCGTGCGATTTTAGTATTAAATCTTCACTTATCATTTTCTTTTTTAAACTTATTTGAAGGGCTACCAGCCAACTAGATTTATAGACAAATTATTCTAAGTTATTCCTAGAAAATTTTTAGAAAAAATTTTTACGTCCTTCCGCTGGCGAGACGTGAAGATGAATTTAACATATGTACTGGTGGGCCATTTGGCCCAGCAGGCCCCCTTGCTGTCCTATTGTTTTGGACAAAAGCTTTTCAAATTATAATTGAAATTCAAAAGAAACCAGGGCCCGTTTCTTTATTTTAGCCCACCACTGAAAATTCCTTAAAATATGCCCTGTATTTTAAATGTAAAAGTAACGGTGGAAAGCTGAAATAAATAAGATAATTCGGTATTTTATTCCTTTTAGAAAAAGAAATAGTTTATTTGACAGGAATTGACCTTACAGTCTCCGAGATATCGCAAAATGAAAACTTTCAGGTTTTTCAAAAATTGTTGCGACATTGTGTTGTTTACGCAAAATGCGGAGACTTGATTATGACGACCGCACTGCGCTGAAACAGCTGTGTGCACCCCCAAAAAGTCTTTGTTACATCATATTTTTGCCCCCAGACTTGCAGTTTCCTGGCTATGGCACCCCCTGAGAGCTCGTTGAAATGATGTGCACTCTACAGACTGGGAAAATGGGGTCCTGAGGTTGTGCAATAAATTATATTTATTTCTGCCAGTTTCCACAGCATGCGGATGCAATTGTATATGTGAGATGCATCAAAGATATTCTTTGAATTTGAATTTACATTTAATTGTTTTGGTCTCAGAAGTTTGGAGCACTTCTCGGAGATCTCATTTTCATTTTTTGCTTTATCTTTGCATCCTTCCAAAGTTCAGGGTTCATTTCATGTAGCCTATAATCCTTTTGTGCAGGAGTGTAGGTGACATGGTCCAATGTGTATTTCTTTAGACATGCGCGCTTGGAATTCCCAGTCAAATGTATTTTTACAATTTTTTTTTTTTTATTTTAGTTGGTCTAGATGCTGCAGGAAAAACAACAATACTTTACAAACTGAAACTTGGTGAAGTTGTCACTACCATTCCAACTATAGGTATGCATGATAAAGATAGCTATACAGTAAAAAACACCTTAACGCACCTTTTTTGTTTCTTATAGATCATTTCGGTATTAAAACATTTTTCAAAATCGCAAGATATCAATTTTTCGATGCGAAAATCGTAAAAATCACCCAAAAATTAGTCTATGTTCAAAGTTTTACTATCCCAGCACTTGTATAATTGATTATACGAGCGTTCAAAGGTCACAATGTTATAAGGGCTTCGACCGTGTGGGGTGAAAAGTTTCACCAAGTTCATTTTTGTGGTCAAAGCCTTTATGAAATCGGGAACTTTGAATGCTCATAAAATTAAGAACACAAGCGCCAGGACAGTGAAACTTTGTACCTAAACTAAGTTTTGGCTGCTTTATAAGATTTTCATATTGAAAACTTGATATCATGTGATTTCGAAAAATTTTAATGCTGTCTGACGTCATGCCGAAGTGATCAATAAGAAAGTAAGCTCTGGACCGAATACTCTTTTACAGTTTTATAAGGTTTTTCTTAAATGCCATAGTTCAGAACAGCTAAGTTTTTAAAGAAAGTTCTAATTGTACATTATTTAATGTTAGTATTTACAACAGTGAAGAAACACTAATTCACACTAACATAAAGCAATTCCAGAGATTGCATCAAAGAATCATTTATTACAAAAGGAACACGCGCATTTTTTATTCAGGAACCACGTCTTTATCAAGCTTTTAAATTCTTTGTTATTTCGGGCTGACTTAATTTCAGCTGGAAGAGAGTTCTAGATTTTGGGCCCTTGGAAACTTAAGGATTTAATCCCATAGTTGGTTGTTCTGACCCTTGGTATTTGAAGATTGTGTTCTACGTGTTTTTCTAAAAAAATAAACTTTCATAAACGAAAATCATTAGCAACAGTTGGGATACATCCCCCAATTCAAGTACCGAAACATGCCCTGGAAATGGACACAACCCTTGGTCAGAATGTTTTGGGGCTTAACCAAACAAACCCCCTCTGACACTATTCATCAACACCACTGGACTTTGTATCTGCTTCCTTTTGCTTCATTTTTATCCATGTTTTTTCAGGGTTTAATGTTGAAACAGTAGAATATAAGAACATAAGTTTCACTGTCTGGGATGTTGGTGGACAAGATAAGATTCGGCCATTATGGAGACATTACTTTCAAAACACACAAGGTCTTATATTCGTTGTTGACAGTAATGACAGAGAAAGAATTCAAGAAGCTGCTGATGAATTAGACAAAATGGTGAGTAGGGCAGCACTGCTTTTCTTGCTTTGCCAAAAACTTCTTCTTACAATAATTTTCACTTCTTCAGATTCAGATTATTGCAACTTAAGTGTTCAGGTAAACTGAAAAATTTCCAAATTGCCTGAAACATGTCTTTGAACACTGAAATCATTATATTTTCCTCACAATCTATTGTTAGTGGGGGTCACTACCTTAGCTTATAATTACTATATTTGCACTGTGCTTAAGCAGTTTGCTGACATAGTTAGTCCGAGAAATTCCAAACCACCCCCTTTATTTTGATCCCTCCATCAATTAGATCTTTGATTGATAGTTTTCTTTTTTCTTTCTAGATGAAAGAAGATGAGCTAGCTAATTCTGTTTTATTGGTCTTCGCAAACAAACAAGATTTACCAAATGCGTTACCAGTTTCAGAACTTACAGAAAAATTGAACCTTCATCGATTCAAAGCTAGACAGGTCAGTTTACAAATATGGTATTACTTTTAACCAGTGGCGAACAGAGCACTTTTGGGTCTTAAGAAAATTGGAGAATCAGGGGCCCTACACGTTTTTTTTATAAGAAACCTAGCTCGGGGCCTATTTCTAATACTTACTTAATTTTTGGCCCAATTTTAGTTCTAAAAGTTTCTTAGCAGTTTCTTAATTAATTGAAATAAATTGCAGTAAAAACGACAAAAAACCTTCTGTGGGATACAGAATTGCTTACAGATGCGAGAAATCGCACGAAATTAGCCACTCTGGTGCGAGAAATCGCATGAAAATGCTTGAGAACTAATTGGAAAACGGACGCAAAAATTTCTACAGTTTCTTAACTTCTTCCTCCTAGTTCTAAAAGTTTCTTAACTTTTTGGGTGTCTAGTTCTAGGTTTCTTATAAACTGGTTTCTTATTAAAAAAACGTGTATATTTATATTCAAATGAGCTTCAGGGCCAATGCAAAAGGAGCCTTGATTGAAAGTTTAGTCTAGCCAATGTTACCACTTCCAATAGGCTCATCATAAATCTAGCATAGAATGAAATCCTTTGCGTCTCCATTGTCATGGTGATGTTCATGGTAACATATAGTCGTACCGACGTGGTCACACAGGAGAAACGTTGTTTTCAAGACCGGTGATAATGATATGGGAACATGTTTTAAAAGCACATCTCCGTCGAAGTACTTAATAAAAATTTTCCCATATCCCCCGG
This sequence comes from Chrysaora quinquecirrha, assembly GCA_014526335.1. Lineage (NCBI taxonomy): Eukaryota > Metazoa > Cnidaria > Scyphozoa > Semaeostomeae > Pelagiidae > Chrysaora > Chrysaora quinquecirrha. The sequence goes on from JACTAT010000032.1 coordinate 8,951,000, forward strand.
GGGGTACATGACCTATGGATGGACTTGGATGTGTCGACGAGATTTTACGGACCACCCCACTTATAATGTAGCCAAGAACCTATATTATGTGTAATAACAAGTGGAATGCGAGTTTAATAAGGCTTTTCAAGTCATATTATTAGCTGAACATGCACGAACATTGGCGTGATTTGAACAGATATCGATCTTTAATAGAATGAAATTGTTTTGAGTGAAATGAACTGTTGCTCAAATTGTTTCCATGTTAGAGAATTTCGGGGCCAAAAGCCAGCCCGTATAGGCGGCACATACCCGTAACTATATTATACTAAATACCCCCGGGCCCCGTGGCAACGTAGCAATTATGGGAAGGCGCCCCCGTCGTCCACGACGATACCCATACCAGGCTTGATATCTTGGGGATCCCTTGGGCCAAAATCGATGGAGGTCCTTAATTTTCGCTCTGAAGGTTGAAAGATCTTATTGCGCCAACTAGATAGACAAGTAGTTGTAGTTGTTTCAGGTAATAACAATTGCAGTAAAGACAAGTTTATTTTCCAAGAGATTCCTAGAAATTCGTCCTCCGTAACGATCTTTGTTCTTATTTCTCAGTGGTACGTCCAAGCTTCGTGTGCTGCGCAGGGGACAGGATTGTTCGAAGGACTTGATTGGCTATCAAATGAACTATCAAAGCTGACGTGATCAACTCGATAACTGACCACACGCAAAACTGTCGGAAAACCAAGGAAGACACTTTAGGACGATAAATTTTCACTGTAACTGAAAAAAGATTTTATTTGCTTTTCGATATTTGTATTGTTAAAAAATTATGATGTAGGGAATTGTAGCTATTATGTATCGAGAAATTCAAGAAATTTAACCATTCTTTTGCCTTTGAAGTTCGCCATTTTGTAGCCCTTATCGTGATGATCATCATGATTCACGTAATATTAGCAGATTTCCTCCTGTTATTCTGCTATTCGTGTTCCTCCAGTAGAAGGGGGTAAGGTCCTGACCAAGCGATCAAGCATCGTCTGTCAGACATTTGAAGCTTTGCTTATCGAGCAATGTTTGAACGTTAAGCCCTGGCTAAACAACCAAACATTGTTTGTCAAACATTTGAGATTTGCATAATAAACAATGTTTGACCGTTTGCCCAAGTTATTGCCGGACAAGCAAGAATTAGATAAATTTGTTGCGCAGTTTTTTCGAAATTGTTCAAAAACCAGTGTTTTTGAAATTGTTCAAACATTTTTCGCTTGACACAACTAAAAAATGTTTGGCAAGCATTGTTTAGTGACATGGCCAAACAGTGAAACATTTTGCCTCACGAGCAAATTTCAAATGTTTGACAAACGATGTTTGATCGTTTGGCCAGGGTCTAAACCCCACAAAAGAAATTGTACTACGATTTGCCCAGGTCATGAGCTGTGACTTTTGTCTTTTTCGGGTAATTTATTGCCCTTGACGGTAGGTCTGAGTTTAACTTTTTTACTGCAGACAGCGTTTTGACTTTCCTATCAATGTCACCTGGCATAGAGAGAGTTTGAGAGAGCTATGACACAGTATACTTTCACGGAACATTATGCATTGTCCTTGTTGTTGGATCAATTTTAAAAGATGAAGCCTGGGATTAAAACGTGGAAATTATGCCCTCTGTGCCAGTGAGACCCCTTCGCTCCAGTCTGGACAACCTTTTGGCATACTCTAAAGGCATACTCTAATTGGCATACTTTTGGCATACTCTAATTGTTATGTGTTTTCCATCCTCACATATGGTAGCGAGTGCTGGACAATGTCGAAAGATATGGAGAAGCGCATAGAAACAGCAGAGATGTGGTTCCTTCGAAAAATGATGAGAATATCTTGGACAAAGAGAATAACAAACGATGAAGTGCTGGAGAGAGCAGGAACAAAGCGAATCTTTTAAGAGCAATTCGAAAAAGATAGCTGGAATTTTTAGGACATGTAATGCGCAAAGAAGAGTTAGAAATCAAAGAAGAGTTAGAAAATCTGGCAAGATCAGTGGAAAGAGAAGCAGGGGAAGGCAAAGACTAACATACATCGCCAGCATTAGTAGATGGATGAAGATAACGGAAGTAGATCTATTAAAGACCACAAGAGACAGGAAGAGTTGGAAATCCATGATCGCCGACGTCCTTACGGGACAGGGCACTTAGACGACGACGGCGAAAGGCCCATTTCCACTTCGTTCGCATTCGTAGTCCGCTAGCGAATTTGAAAGTTCGTCGCTCGCTTGCGAACAGCATACAGCCTTCGTGATCAATTTTAGGCGATAAACAAAGTGAAACTTTTTCTAAAGCTTGAGCTTGACTTGCAGCTGAAATCAAAACTGCTTCGCGTTCGCCTTTTTTTGATGGCTCGCAAACAGCGAACAGCGAATGCGAACGAAGTGGAAATGGGCCTTAAGGAGTCCGTCTACATCGAGGTCAACAACTGATCTTACCCAGACAGAGTTTGTTTTCTCCTCGATTTTCTCGCTATGTTTATGCATTTGCCATCTCACTGTATACGCTGCGAGCTGGTTGGTATTTAAAACAATTCCAACTCAGTTTCACAGTTCGGATGTTTTTCTGCCATCCTCCTTTCGTTCTCGTGGAATGATGGAATCGCATCATCCCTCGTTGCACGCTTTTGCATACCGAGGTAAAACAAAGTTCCCTCTTCCGCGTGTACAATTCGTGACGTCACACTTAAAGCACTTTTAAATGAAAGGAATTTGATTTCTTTTCAAAATTGCCTTTGTTTTAATTAAGACGTTTTTGTTCTTGGACTATTCAAGCAAAGACGAAATTCCCTAATCAAATTTTGCGCAGCTTAACTGTTTGTTTCATCGTTGTTACTCAAGGAAATTATTTACTGGTTGCAGTTTCACAGACCGTACGAAGATTAATTTAGTGGGAAAAAATCGACTTTTTGTAATTTTCGGATTGTTTTACTTTGCATATTCTTTTGTAACGGGAACTTCTTCAAAAAATTCAATGTTAGTCTGAAGGATTTGGTATAATCACCCAAACAAAACAAACTGAAAGAAAAAAATCATTGCATAACACAGAAAGTGACTCAAGTTTCAAGAAGGCACGACCTGGGACGGCACAATCTTCATCGCGATCTTCATCATGACAGAAAAAGTTCTCAGTGGTTTTCTTATCGTTCTCTTCCACCTTATTCACTGCAATGAAGCACAGAAATTCGTTTTTGATGTCACAATGAATTATAGAGCTCCGGACTGCGTATCAAAGCCGATAGCACTTGTAAATGGGCAGTTTCCTGGGCCTACAATTCGAGTCGTGGCGAACAGCATGGTCGAAGTTAAGGTGCGTGAAACTAAAAGTAATTTTATTTCTTTTTCTGTAAAATTAAACAATTGCCGAAAAAATTCAATCTGTGAAATTCAATCTTACAGCCTTGCTGGAAATCTTACGAAAATTCCGTAAAAATCCTTTTGTTTAAGATGGGAATTATTTGTACGCCTTTTCAAAAGCATCAAATTGAGAATGAAATATTTTTTTTCATGAGGGAAACTTGCAAACTTTTCCACTTGATTTTCAATTGCTGAGTTGTTTCTTAAATTTTCGGAGTTTTTTGAGAGTTTTTTCAACTTTTGCTTACATATATTTTTCAAGGGTCAAGCGTCGTGTATATAGGTATATATTATATATTATATATTATATATTGTATATAATATATATATTATATATTATATATTATATAGGTATATATTATATAGGTACAACGTTGATTTTTTTACATTATCCCAAAGTGTGCGTTTTTGCATTCGTTTGCATTTGTAGTATTTCTGGGCATGCAAGGTAAAGGTACTGTACAAATTGCCCAAATACAACGTTTTCCATACGAAATAATCATAAGACTCGTTTAATAGCATGATGAATAACTGAAGATGAGAGGCCTAGTTCTTAAAGTTCCTTATTTTTGGATCTCTTTTGAGGCAATTGTAGTTCAAAAAGTTCCTTAATAGTTCCTTAATTTTAACTGCACATACAGTGGTCTTAACAATAAAAGAGAGACACTTGCATATGAGAAAAGCTCGAGACTACTGAAGGAAACATTTGATACATGCTTAACGTACTATTCACTTGATTTTCGACTGCAAATGAATGGAACCGGCTTTCTAATTCTTGATTATTTGCAGTGATAAAACTATTCAACAATGAAAAGTTCTTTAGTTATTTTCTCTCTAGTAGTATAAGTTCTTTAAATTTTCGGGCCTTCTACATGTAGGTTCCTTATAAAGTGGTTCCTTATAAAAAAAAGCGTGTACAGAACATTAAGAGTGAAAGTACGAAAGAATCCAGAAAACGAAAGAAGAACTTTCTCAAAGTTTCAAGAATCCAGTATTGAATTTTCTTAAATTTTTAAGAAGTTTAGCACTACTTTCTTATAAACCACTTTCGTATATAAAGACAAAACGTGTGCGATATTAACCATCGCTGTTTTTAGGTTGTGAACAAGCTCGCTACAGACTCAATAACCATACATTTCCATGGTCAGAAACAGTTGGGCACAGTATGGCAAGACGGAATCGGAATGATATCTAGCTGTCCAATTCTACCACACACATCCTTCACATATCGCTTCAAGGCTAATGATGCTCCGGGCACATACTCGTACCATGGGCACATCGGAGGCATTCGGGCCGCGGGACTTTACGGCATGTTCATAATCGACCCAAAAGTTGGCAAACCCAAACCTTTTGTCTACGATAAAGAACATTCACTGTTGCTAAGTGACTGGTACCATGCTAGTCACACAGAGCTTGGCGTTGGACTGGTGGAGGAGACTTTCCGCTGGACAGGCGATCCGCAGTCGCTTCTTATCAATGGTAAAGGGTTTTATAACTGTACAAAGCATGGCGTAACGAAAGATAACTCATTTCCATATTATACGCCAAGTGGTACGGTTTACTGCTCTGATTCTCTGTGCCCTGGGCACGAAGTAATTGAAGTCACTAAAAATACTGTCAATCTTATTCGAATTGGCAATATCGCCGAGCTATCGTTCATGAATATAGCTATTCAAGGGCACAACATGACAGTAGTCGAGGCTGATGGCGCCAAAATCAAGCCAATCATCGTCTCGAGCCTCGATATCAACTCTGGACAACGCTACGCAGTTCTGGTCAACGCCAATCAAAACGAGAGTGCTTACTGGATAAATGTAAAAACGCGTCATCGCAGTGGTGTTGTTACTGGGCAGGCGATACTGAAATATAAAACATCGCCTATCATTAAGCCTCTAGATGATGTCGAGACTGCAATGGCTTTTCAGCCAAAATGGGATGATAGTTCGTTCAGTTTTGCGCAGCAAAGTTCCATGTCTGGTCTCACAACAGCGCCGACTAAGGAAACGCGGAGGATTGTTATGCTGGGTACGCAGGAGCGTTTTCAGTGGAAACAGGGTGTTGGCTACAACGACCACAAAATAAGCTCACCGGAAAACAACTGCAATGCGACCGGCCGAAGTCTGAGATGGGCTGTCAATGGAGCGTCGTACAGATGGGAAAATACCCCCGTTACTCATATGGTTTATTATGATATCCGCCAATCAAGTTTTACTGAAAACAGGGGGTACTATCGAATCAACGAAGGCGACGTTATTGATATCATCATTCAGAACTACCCTGCATGTAATCAGGTATAAGTTATTATATTTTTGAAGTTTTAATATTTTGGTGATTTTTTTACCCTGTTGCCCTATGTTTGAGCACTTGCGCTTAAACAAGTTAAATTTTTACGGGCAACCAACTCTGTCCAATTCGAGCTCGTGTAATTCGAATTTTTTCTTAGCTATTTCGAATATTTAACGAAATTCCAAGTCCCTTGAAAAACCCCCAACAAACCCTTTTACTGAACCCCTACATTTCGAAGCGGTATAATTGGAACTTTCCGTAATTCAACGACTTTTGTCGGTACCCTGGAATAAAACCCTTTCTATTTCGAGCTGCAGGAATAAGGAGAGTAGAGAATTGAAGCTCTGCAACCTTGCCTCTATTTGGGCGCCCTAGAGTAAAATTAAAAATGAGCTTTATTTTTAACTTTTTAAATTAACCCTTAGGTATGCGAGCAACATCCTTGGCATTTGCATGGTCACAAATTCTGGGTCATTGGCATGGGCAACGGAACATGGAATGGAAACGCCACGCAGCTTGCTTCACTTCAACCCCAAAACGCTGTCTACCGCGATACGACAACGGTCATTCCAGATTCAGTTAAGCCATTCAGCGGACAATCAGAGCAAGGAGGATGCGGTTGGACGGCAGTGCGGTTCATAGCTGATAACCCTGGCGTTTGGCCGTTTCATTGTCACGTAACCTGGCATTTCATTATGGGTATGCAAGCTATATTTATTGAATCCCCTAATAAGATGCCTGCGCCGGGAAATGACATACCTATATGTGGCGAGGTTACGCCTCAGATGTTTATGAAAAAGCATGATTTGGTAAAAAGAGAAAAACCCTGTAAAATCGATATCCGGATTTGGCTTGGATTAACGGTTGGTTGGTGTTTTGCTCTCTGTCTGCTTATTGCTGTTTTCTACCAATGTATTGTGATACGAAAAGCGAGGCCCCGGCAAAACATTGCTGATATATCAATGAGGAGTATAAAGACGTGATACTGTTTCATGATAACCAGGGGGTTGAATTATTCTTTAGAAAAGCATATTTGATTAATGCTGGCATTAATGTTAACGGAATACAGTACAGGCAATTGCTCGCTGCCATATAGGCTTGGAAGATATACTGTCTGCCATCACAGGTAGTGCGACGCTAAGATTTTAGGAAAAACCTTTTTTGCGTATTTTTAATATATTGTTATTATTGTCCATTGACACCCTACCACGTATTTTTATAAGAAACCAATAAATTGGCACGGTACTGAAAGTTTCTTAAAATGTTTATATTTCGACTACTGAAAGTTTCTTCAAAATTTTTTTAGTACTGGAGTCACTTAAATTTTCGTTCATTCCAGAGTCTGGGTTTTAAGAGTTTCTTATACGAAAAAAATGTGGTTCGTCCCCGACGGATTATGGTACAGAACGAAAACCTTTTGCATTTTTCTTCCCTGGACCCAAGAATGCTTGTGAAACGGTAAAGATCATTACTAAAACAGCTTTATAACATTATTAACGTCTTTACTTAGTTTTAGGTTTTGATTTTATTTCTGTGCCAAGCAATTGGTTTTGAATTCTAGGTTTCTTTTTTAAATTATTTTTATATTTTCTTGCTATTTTTTAACATTTTTATGTCTGATCTTTCGAGCGCCTTTCCTTGTTAAAAAAATGTCAAACAGAGATCCTGCCCGTTTTAGGTTTTTGTAATGTTTCATTTTGAAATTTAAGCTTACAATCTCTTGATATTTTAAACAAAGAGTTATAACTTTTCTTTCATGATTTCTCTTTTTTAGCTTATTTAAACGTAAGTACAAAAAAAGTCAAATTTCATACTTTAAAGTTTATTTAACGTTAATAATATTTAACATTTGACACATTTTAGAATAACTTTCTTAGACATTATATATTGCTCCAGTCAATTCAAAGATTAAATCATTAATTTTAACCTTCTCCTCACAGCAAGATATTCTTTCTGTCAGACTTGTCCTCTTTCTTTGAGACATTCAAGGCAAGGAAAATGCCTTTTGACCAACAGTAAACAGTTTTTATACAAGTTTTTTAAAAAGGAATTCCGTAAAGAAAAGTTGATATTGCTGACAATGTGATATCTTAAAAAAGGCAAATTTACAAACTGGTCTTACTTCACTAGTTGTGAGTCCTGTAAGATACTTCTGAGGGTTAGTTAAAGTTTCTAGCAGCTGGCTTAATTAGCCACTGAGTTTTCTCTTTCTGAGTTTAATCTACTCCATTTCTGATGTCTTATTCTTCTCATTCCTTCATTTCTCCATCTTCCTCCTCTTCATCAACACCTCTTACATAGAGTACATTGTTGCATCTGAAATAAAATTGCATTTTCTTAACAATTATTTCATTATGTAGTAGAGAGCATTAAGGTTTGCTGGCTGCAAGTATCTTCATTGCTACCACAGGCAATGGCTTGACATGAACCTAAAGCTTGTGCTATTGTTACAAGGCTGTTGCTATGGAAAGAACACTGCCTGCATTTGAACAACTTTTTGAGGGAAATCAATCAGGCTCAGTTGAAAATCAAAAGTCAAAACAGAATCTGCAAGTCAATTTGCTTGAAAACATTGTTATTATTATGCAAAACACAACCCATGTTTTGTGGAATGTCAACAAAACACAAATTGTTGCCCCAAAACATGAAAGGCTTCTCCCGATAAGCAGTGATTGTCTTGTCTAATACAATGCTATACTTAATAATACAGGTTTTGCTGTGTAATAAGGTATAGTGAAACTATTAACAAGGGCATATGTGTTGTTCTACCTTATAAGAACTTCTCCTAAGTTGCCAGCAAATGTGCTGTCTATGAATTCTTCAGTATTTGCAAGCTAAAATGAAATAAAAATCATAAATACAGGCTAACGGCTTTTGTTATGTTATGTTATATGTTAGTAAGCTAAAATAGACAGTAGCCTTTCAAATGTGCTCATATCATTAGTTTCCAATAGCTGTTTAGTCCGTTTTTGAATGAGTTGATAGAGGTCGCATCTATCACATACTGAGGTACGTCATTCCAGACATCCACCACACGCTTTTCAAGAAAATTTGAAAATTTTCAAATTTTTTAATTAAAAGATATCTTTTCTAAGGAATTTTAAATAGTGTACCTGTAAGTTCATGTAACCATCAACAGATACCAAATACCCTTTGTATTCCATTCCCCATTTCAGTTTCACCATAACAGGTTTCCCAGTCAGTCCATTAAGAAAAGGTTTGGGGTTCAGTGGTAAAGTCTGCAAAATAAGCAAGAATTATAAGCAGGTAGCAAAATGGCATTGCATTTAGTGAATCTATAGAAAGTTGCTATCGTAATACAAAATGCATCGGAAAAACTCCAATGGAAAGTTTGCCATGCAACCAGTCTGCGGAGTGGGCACCGTTTCAACAAGATCTTAGGGGCACTATTGCCAAGAAACTGGGGCGAAAGTATGACTTGAATAAACACTTTTGCATGGAAACAATAGAACAATGGTGCCTTAGTATGCATAATGATTTTAGCAAAAATATCTCAGGTGCACCACTCACACACTGCTGATGGCCATGCAAAAGGAAGAAATGCTTTGATTGGTCTATTGTTCTGAAACAATTCGTCTATTGTCCTCAAACAAGTAGTCTATTGTTATAAAACAAAAAGCCCATTCTTATCAAACAATATGCCTATTGTTGTGAAAAATAGATCTAGAAAAATAGATCTATTCTATTTTTTATCAATAGACCTTTTCCGTTCGCAATTTTTTAAGATTCTAGTTTCTGGTTCTCCTTTAGAATACAGTATTCTTTACTAATAAGCCTTACTTGACTACCTAACTATAACTAGCAAAAAACGCGCCAGTAGGGTAGCAATAAATCAATTTTATTTCAGTGCCAGACTGCCAGTGGGCCTAACTAGATAAACTCTCTACTGCCTCTTTGTCAGTGATTTCTTAAATTCAAAGTAAGGGAGATGCCTCGAATCTCTGTAAAAAACATACTTACCGCCATTCTTGATTTTAGAAATCTAAGCTTATTTTTTGAAGCAGTGCAAGGACCACTTCGCTGTGAAAAAAATAAGAGACCGACAGATGCGCGGAAAGAACGTGTTTGGCGGCTGTGTTTTTGAAATAGCCTCTCATCTGAACGGAGACCAGCCTCTGCCTCTTCTTGAAAATGAGTTCAAACAATTTTTTTGAAAATTTATTTGAATGAAATAAATATAATTTCAGTTGTGTTGTCTTTTGCTTGCAGGGTTTTGGGGAGTTTTTTGGGGTGTGAACTGTGAAGAAGAGGTGTGAAAGAGCAATACAGCGTGTTTGTCTTGTCCCGTGGTCTCACCAGACATCTTGGTACTATGGGAACCATGAAGAGGTATGAATCCAGGTAACTTAAAAATCCAGTCTTTTCCCAAACATCACCCAACAAAAGGTAGGTAGGGTAGGCAATGGCAATAAAATGGCAGTGCAGCTGTACGTCTTATAGACTGGTGAGGCTACAGCCTAGAATCATGGTGGTCAGTGGTAACAATCATGCAGTCATACTATCTAGTTGGGGAACACCTCTTTCTCCTTCAAATCTAACTAAGATGCTGCTGTACTGTAGAGAATGGAATCTTGAATTTCTGTGCACAGGATTGTGCACGGTTCCAGGGTGCATTCCGTGTAGCCTACGCCGGAGATCTCCGGCGTGGAGTCTGAAATTTTATTGGCGTACTGGCGTGGATCTCTCAAAAAAACAATAGCCTAGACTATCATTTCAATCATAAAACAATAGATCTATTGTTTTTTGGCGTGAAGTCCAATTTGATTGGCGTATTCTCTGACGTGGCGGTAACATGGAATGCACCCTGGGCACAGTTGTGCACAAGTTAAACAATAGAAAAAGAACAATACGCCAGTACGCTTGTACACGATACATGTCCCCTGATTGATCAATTTATTTCCATGCCCTCAAATCCTGACCTTGCTGAGCATGTGACACCACAAGCCAGCTGGGTTAGCAGATGAAGTTGAAGTGGTGAATTTAGCGACATACAGCAGTATCTCTGTAGTAGGTTAACTAATGGAGACCTCAACACTGGCTGCGACACTACCATAGTTTGGGCTCAAATATTTTGACCTTGCCAAACATGTGACACCACAAGGCAGCTGGGTTAGCAGGTGGAGTTAAAGTGCTGCATTAAGCAACATACATCATTTCTCTGTAGTTGGTTAACTAATGGAGACCTCAACACTGGCTGCGACACTACCATATTTGGGGCTCAAATATCTTGACCTTGCTGAGCTTGTGACACCACAAGCCAGCTGGATTAGCCCACAACACTCTGTGGTGCATTATTCAGTTTCTCACTGATATTGCAAGTTAAAAGAAAAGACAAAGAAAGAAAGAAAACAATCTAATTCAATTATTAAATTTCACAAAATTTCACTACAATCTGACTATCTAATTTCTAAACCGACTAGTCCAATAATTCCTTTTCTTGTTGCAGATATCAGTCATGTCTAGCAACCATACAGCTCCAATCGGACACATGGGTAATTGGCTTTTGTTGGGTAATACCTGAAGAATCTTGCAGAGATCCTATTATTGAATTTGTTGAGAATTGGAGTGAAGTGGTCACAGTTTCCTTCAAATTCCTAGAAAAACATGCAAGAGAAATTATATACGAGCAAGCAAAAGTTGGATATACTGTATCAAGATGACATGATATGGTTACTAAGGACCATAAGAACACAACATGAAAGCAAGCCCCATAAAATCTGAGAAGGTAAGGGTTGTTCAAACATAACATTGAGCAAATTTTGACGGTTTTGGTCCCCTCCCCCCTTGTCACACACTGTCACCAAACAATTGTCAGATACTGTCCCCTGTACCTCCTACCCCCCATAAAAGGCCTGACCTGCTTTTGAATGCCCCCTTAAGTGATAGTCATTTGCTGTCTCGAAAATTGTGAATTGAAAACAGAGAAGGCAAATGGGTAATGGGCAATACGCAACCCCATTAAATAGGGCGAATGAGATCTTTCGCAATAAAGAGCAGTATCCTTTAGATAATATGCATACACTGCAACAACCCATAAACTTCCAATTCAAAATATTATGGTTTAGCTTCTCTCTCAATATTTACTGCTGTCCATTCTCAGTTCCCAACTCCCCATTCCATATTCTCTGTTCCTGATTCCCTGTTTTATATTCCAAGCTCCCAATTCCCATTCCTTATTCTTCATTCACTTAAATAAATGCTATTTGAAACCCTTACTAATCAGATGCATTTTTCAGCCCCATTTATTTGATGAGCCAAGATTTTACCAAGCCTTAAAGATAATACTTCAATCCGAGCTCCAAACAATTCCTTTATAAGATTATTGTTGGGAAGTGGGTGCTCCTGGTTCATCCAAGAAACTTAAGGGAAGAACCTATTATATGTTTGTAGCTTCACAGCTTGAATCACTTAAGACACATTTAGTGCGGGGTTGAGATTTGGCAATGCTTGTCCAGGAATACGGTTTGCGGCTTAAGAAAAAAGATGCGTCTTGGGGCCTTACGTTGATTTGTGGCTTTATGAATGCGGCTACGGCTTTTAACCGAAATAGCGCCCTGCACCTTCATTCTTAGTTTCATAATGGGAAAGCTTTTTTCCTGTGGCAACGGCTTGGCAATTTATTTTACAGCAAATTACAGTATTGAGCCGATTTTCCGCTGTTTCGTCGGTTCTGGAAACCCTATAATAGGCCCCCTTTAAATCTGCGAAATTGGCTGTTCTCTTAATAAGGGACCTGATTTTGCGTGCAGAACACAAATGCAATTAAAAGGACTATGTCACCGATCTTTGCTATGTAAATCAACCCTCATATCATTCATTCCAGTCTTCTAAGCACTTAAATTTGCACATTGCTCACCTTAACTTGACCATTTTCAGAATAATCAGTCCATGTTCTGCCATCATTGCTGTACTTGACCTTGAATTTGCTTACTCTTTCGAAGTACTTGTCTCTACCTATGTGCCAAAAAAACATACTCCGTTAACGACGCAACCACACCTTATTATGTGCAAAAAATAGTATACTGTGGTGGTATGCTCTTGTTCTTGGTGCATAACCATTGGCAAATTCAATTCACAGTTTTGTCCAAAATTGATCGCCGAGCGGTTCCCGACGCTTATCATTATACGGAAATCAGGTTTAATTCTACTGGTTTTCGCGCTGTATCCCGCAAGACGATTGGCCTTCAAAACAATACAAGTTCAGCTTCATTTTTCTAATTGGTGCATCAAGGTAGTATGAATTACATCTTGGTCGATTGTTTTGTTTCGGCCTGTTTCTGTTTTTTACACCCCGAGGAGTGTGATACGAAAATTTTTTTAATATCCTCTATGATTTTACCAATTTTCGTTGCAGATTCGAAGTTTCCCGCGGCTTAAAAATTATATCATACCTTGTGTGGCAATGTATTGGATGTTTTTCTGTCGTCCTAAGTCGATTTGAAGATATTGTCCAGCTCTGAAGTCATCCCATGTCTTGATACACCATGCACCAATCCTCTTGTTGTCATAATCATCTTCGAAGTAGAGTCTTGCATTTTTGCCTGCGGCTACCCAACCACCACCTTCAAGCAGAAAAACCACTCACTTAACTTATAATTAAAGGTACCCATTAGCCATGTTTGAAGAATGAGATCAGCTCAGATCAGCCCGAGATAAGCCTATTAGCTGGCAGCTTGCAGTGTTGAACAATCTCCACAATTGTTCCCTGCGATTCTAACTGTTTCAGGCTTTGTTCCTGCTTTCCCCCGCAATCATCATTGATCCCTATTTAGTTTCAATTTGCTCTCGCTTGTTTGCGGTAATTTCCTTTTTTCTGAGTTGTTCCTTCATCTTCTTAAGTGATTCCCTGTATGTTCCACCTTGACCCCTCACGTTCTCATTTATTCCCGCCGATTTCTACTTCGTCCCAGTTGTTCCCTCCGATTCCAAGTCATTCCCACTTCGTTTCAGCATGTTACAATGGTTCCATTCAGTTCCGTTTATTCCCACTCATTCCACGAGTTCCCAGCTTTTTGTTTGTTCCAGATTTTAGCGCATGCTGGCTAATGGCTTCCTAATGAGTTTGTTGTTCAAACTCATGCCAAATTTCGAAGACTCAGAACAACGTCTTCGATTGTTTTGATTGTATGCATTTGAATTGCAATTAAAATAATTCATTAACTCAATGATTGTTTAAATTGTGTGCACAGAGAATAGAAATTCCGATCTTATTGTTACAACATTCCTGATTCCTATCTATCTATCTAGGTGTATTTCATCCGGTTTGCAGAAAACCCCTACATAATGTTTGAATTCTTCAAACATAAAAAGGACTCAAAACCTCTCGACATAGTGAAAGCATCTATGTCACGAAAACCTTTTAGCCACTGGGGGTTCTTGGCTGAAATGTAGGTAGGGGTCATAATTTTAAAAATCCAGTGTGATACATATGATGTCTCAAGCCCATTTATTGCTTGTCAACTAAAATTTTTTCCTTTTATTTCATTATAGTACATACCTGGAGCCAATTCAGAATAAGCTCTCATACTGCTGTCAGGAATTTTGTAAGAAGTTCCATCAAATGAGATACCAAGTGGATTGGAGCATGAACCTAAACAGAGGTAATTTTTCATATAATATCGATCCTTTAGTTAGAGTATACGTTTTTATGAGAAGTCTGGCACAACGCCTAGTCAAAAGTTTCTACAATATTTTATTAATGAAAGATTCTCAAGGGATTCTTAAAATTTTTTCTGATGTAACAAAAAAGTCGTTTCATTATTATACACCAGTTAGAAACAGAGTTTGATCACAGGTCTCCTAATTATTTTGATGCAGCTCTTTAAGTTTCTTAAATTTCACGAGTGTATAAGCTATGCGATCAAACATTGTTTGTCAAACATCTGAACTATGTTTTTCATACAAAATGTTTTACCCTTGGTTCAGATCGCAAAACATAGTTTGTCAAACATTTGAACTCTGCTGATTGTAGATCGACATGAGCCTGACTTTAGGCATCGTTAAGCCTTGATATAAAAGTGTTAGAATTTATCTACCCTACCTGGTGGCCTCTTGACTCCAAGATCACAGCTGCTGGTTTGGTTGCATGAAATTTGGCAATTTCTCAACATGTATCCAGGGTTACGTTTGCATTCACCAATGCCTGCCCAATAGCTGCATTTCGAATGTCTGTCTTTGCAAAGAATACCTATAAGCAAAGAGTATATGCTTATTAATTGATACGAACGTTTGCTCAAAAAGCTGTCGTTGCCGTAAAACACCTTTAGATCATAAGATTCCTACCTGGACTGCATGGTCGGAGAGCTGACCATCAATTCCACTGAGGTTAATACCCCTAGCTCAATGGCCCATAAACTCTCCAAGTCATACAGCCAAAGGGTGTCAGACTTGAAGGTGCTATGGCGTCGTGGGGTAATCCAGCTGACTCGTTGTGTCAGGAGCTCAGTGTGGAATGGTTTTAAGTCCAGTCACGGTAGCGCGAGGTCTCAATTAGTTAACCTACTACTGAGATCCTAGCGGCTGGCGCTAAAACACCATTTCACCTTCACCGTCTGTCTTTCCATTTTGCTTTGTATTGCGCTTGTAAGCGTCAATGCCACACTGCATGTGTTATTATTTCTTTTAATGCCAGACACAAGAATAGATCTAGCTAGTAATTATCTCAGTGGAATAGTCCAATCCACACAGCGCAAAATTTCTTTCCATCTGTTTCTCGCTTATCAGCCTCTAATAGTGCCTTACTTCGTTGTGAAAACACAAGGCTAAATTTTTGTACGAACTAGATACTGATGGGATTCGAACCTGAGTGGCATGATCAGAAAACTGATGACGTTTCTGCGGTTCTACTGAGCTAAAAATCTCAATGAAACAACCGGAAAACTCTGAAGCCACACAGCGTAAGGCTGTCCTCGCATTTGGACTTTTTTTTCGGTTGCTCAGTGTTAGTCAATACTACGCATGATTCCACTTACGTATTGATCTAAAGTTTCTTACATGTACACAAAAGCTATTTGCTAAACACAGGTAAGGAAAACTTTGCTTTTTTCTAAGAAACTAGCTCTAAGAATCACATGAATTGCTTGTCTCAAGAATAAGATTTTTAAAATTTATATCGCGTTTTTCACGACTGCACCTACCAATTCCAAGTTTGACTCCTCCGTTCTTCGTTGTTGGTAAAGGTCCGGCTGTGGGTCCGACAGTTGTTGGTCCGGTGTATGGTGGAAGGGTGGATGGTGGGTTTGTTGGTGGGTTTGTTGGTGGGTTTGTTGGTGGGTTTGTGACTGGTGCTTGGGTTGGTGGTAAAACTGTGTAGAGAAGCAGAGCATTTTATTATTTTTGATATGATAATTGATGAGATCTAAAAACAGTGGCATAGCTAGCAAGAAATCGTCGGTTTAGGGGCAAAGCCCGATATCTCAAGAGTGCAGATGCATACATGTGCGCGGGTCCGCCAGCGGGATTTGATATAACTATCTGAATAGCATCATCCAACGGCCGGTATTATCCGAAATTAAGGCCTCTAGGCCCCATCGGTCAAAATGTTGAATTTCTGCCGCTGAAACGTCATGACGATCTTGATTGTTATTCTTTCGTACTTCATTTTTGATAAGGATGGCAAATAACGGTGTTCTTAGGTCGGTAACAGAAAATACGTCCCTTCATGGCGTTCCCAGTATAGTAACGCTATAATGTGTTGTTGGAATATTTTCGGGAAAGGTTTAAAAAATGCACCAAAAGCTTGATGGGAGATGGTCCCGCTTAGACTTATTACATAATACCGCCTTAATTCAACTCAATTCGAAATTGTTAGGTCCACAAATAGTGGTTGCTGTTTTAAGAGCAGTTGATCAAACTATGAGCAGACGAGGTTTCTAGTGGGGGACTGGTTACAAATCTATGACTTTTGTAGTGAGTCTAGGTCCCGCTTACTGCTTTCGTCCCTAGAGGTGTTTTTTGTTAAAGTTAAAAGTAGCATTCCTGTGTTAATTTTTTTGCATCTAATATTATCGCTTACCATTTTTGCATCTAGGATGGCAACTCTTTGCGCAAAGTTTCATGACAGTTGGGTTGAGAATACAGTGTCCCCAATCGGCCCAGTCTGGACATTCGCTTCGTTGATCAACGCATGGAACTAAAGGTAATAAATTATCATGAACATAATTGCATAAATTACATAAATTAAAAAAGTTTTCAGGGCTAACCATTAATAGGAGAACCACTCTTTTATCATATTCTGAAGATGGGTTAAAGATATGGAAGGGAGAGGTTTTTTTAGAAAGACTTGGATCGCACCAACGTCGTCCCCTGGGTGAATAGGCCTCTACGTGAAACATCGCTGTCCATATTCGACCCTGGTATCGGCCTTGTCTATTCGCAATTTGATTGGCTGCTCAAACAATAGAAATTTTAAGTGACGTCACAGTTTCTTCAAATTTTCACACCAAAATAGGCCGAAAACTATGTAAAAAAAACATCTATAAAAACCAAAAAATAATGCTACATGAGATATTGTATCTTGCCTTACAGTTATCAATGAAATTCTTTGCATTTCCTTTCTAAGAACACCTGCTTTCGGAATCTACATCTTGTTTTTATGCCTAGGCCAAAATTGCCAGTATTTTGGCAGATTTTGTGGCCGGTACCAGGGCCAAAAACGATTTGGCGGTTGAGACTCGAGGAAATTCGATTTGAGGCCTGGGTAAGAAGTTGGGATTAGGCCTGGGCTATTACTGGTCCCCCTATGCTTTCTAGGCACAGAAGCTCATATTGTAAAGACAGCAAACGTATGTGCCTATTCACTGGTCCCCCTATGCTTTCTAGGCACAGAGGCTCATATTGTAAAGACGCAAACGTATGTGCCTATCGATCAATCAATTAATCATGGGGACTATCTTCAAATGTGATACATTTAAAGAGTATATAGAACTGTATAAATGAGTGCCTTACGTGAAGTATCACATTGTGGAGCTTTGCAGCTAAGTTCGCAGTTTTCTATCACGTATTGTGAATTTGAGCAATAGCCTGCTTTTGCCCAAGCTGGACAGGAAGAGTGCTTGTCATCGCAATCTATGAAGGAAAGGTACCATAGATTAATCAATAAAATCGCTTATATACATGTTTTTTTACTTCGCAGCCGTTGCAGCTTTTCTTTTACGCTGGGTTCCAGAGCCGTAGCCGCTGAGCAGGGGGATGAGGAACTGGGAAGGAGATCAAGAGGGAATAGTGGCTCTGGTTCCATCAATAGGCCACCTCCTTCTCGTGTGAAGACAATAGATGAGAAATCCAATGGAATCACTGTAGTAATCATCTAAATCGCCTTGATTCCCTCTTGATTCCCAGAGTACCTTTCTTTACAACCATGCAAACTGACAGATGTACCAAGAATCTCGTTCAAGGTATGTCTTGTTTACAATTTCATGTATTTTTGCAACTTGGCATTCTTTCTGCTCCGCACAAAATCCAACGGAGGAATAAGAAATTTTTAGAAACTTCGGGCCTTTGTCCCGGAATGCCCCTAGTCTTGCCCCAGCATTGAGCGAAAATCATCTACACAAACTGCACAAAATGAAATTATTTCAGAATCCTTTAACCATACTATGACATCAAATAATGAACCTCAGGCAATAAATATAACTGACTCATCATTCTCTGAACTCCTATTAAGTACAACACCAAATCATACATCAGAAATCTCAAATAATTACAACCAAATGGAAAATGTTATAATAAAGCAACAAATATCACAACTGCAAAATGAAATAAGCCAAATTAAAGAAACCATCAACAAAAACACAACACCTTCAGCATTTGAATCACTCTACAATGATCTCTCCATACAAATCAAGAAAAATAATGAGCTAGAAAATGAAAACAAAATGCTAAAATCTGAAATTGGAAAAATAAAATCCCAGCTGACCAAACAAAATTCCTCAAGTACCCAACCAGCCCAATCACCACAATCACCACCCAATCCATGGAGAACAGAAACACGAAGAAGAAATCCTCAAGCCCAACCAATATTTCCAAACTTTCAACACCCAAACTACTATCAAATCTTATCAAGCCAACCTACTCAACCAAATCAAACTATACTGAAAATGCCTAGAACAGACAACACCACTGGTGGACAAAACCAACAAAGATCATCAACAAATTTCAACATTCCTCCAAAAGACAGAAAGAAAACCATTATCATCATTGGAGACTCCATGACCAAAGCAATCCAACCCCACAAAATGATGCCAAAAACATCAAACTTCAAATCCATCAGCATCCCTGGCGCCACAACAACTGATTTAAACCACTACATTGTCCCCAGTATCCAAAAAAGTCCTGATGCAATTGTGATTCATGCCGGAACAAATGATTTCCAACAACAAAATGCAACCATCATCTCAAATAATATTCTAAATCTTGGAAATAAAATATCATCAAACTCACCCAACACAAAGGTATTTATCTCATCAATTATCCAACGCTTTGATAAACCACTCAATGAAGAAATAAAAAAAGCCAACAATATCTTGAAGTCATTCTGCACCACAAAGGGATTCCTGTACATTGATAATGATAACATATGCTCCTCTGATTTAAACAATAGTAAACTCCACTTGAACAGTCTTGGAACTTCAAAATTAGCAAAAAATATTATTGATTCGTTTAAACGGTCAATCCAACCAGAACCTAATGTCTGACTATCTGAAGAAATTACAAGCATCCTAAGAAAAGGCAATAATAATGAAACAAGAACATGTCCCCCTGGTAATGATAGTAATATAATCCTTGTAGATTCCCCTGCAATAGAAAACAATGAATCGCCAGCTAGAGAACTTAAAAATCTGAAATTACAATCCCCAAAAAGCATAGCATTGGGACATATAAACATTAACTCTCTACCCAACAAATATGTTGCACTTATGAATATTGTCAATCTCAATTTAGACACATTCCTAATATCAGAAACTAAGATAGATGACTCATTTCCAGATGCCCAGTTCACATGCAATGGCTACTCCAAACCCTATCGCAAAGATAGGAAACTAGGTGGAGGTGGCTTATTATGCTTTGTGAACAACAATATACCATCAAGACAGCTCAATATAGATTCTCTTCCAAATGATATTGAGATAATCTCTATTGAGCTGAACCTTAGAAAGCAAAAATGGTTGTGCCTTGGCATATACCATCCTCCTAACCAAGATAACCAATATTTCCTTGATGAGATGAGTAAAATATTAGATTTTTACTCATCCAGTTATGAAAATATCTTCATCATGGGTGACTTTAACATGGAACCAAAAAATCAACTAATGGATAATTTTCTACAAACTTTTAACCTTTACAACTTAGTCAAAGAACCTACTTGCTATAAAGGAGACACTCCTAAATGCATTGACTTAATGTTAACAAATAAAAAGCATAGCTTTAAAAATACAATAACTGTTGAAACTGGGCTCTCAGATTTTCATAAATTAACAGCAACTAATCTTAAAACAGAATTTATTAAAGCAGAGCCAATAAAAGTTAAATATAGAGACTATAAAACCTTTGATTCCCAAATGTTCAATCACGATTTACAACAAAAATTTTGTCACAGCAATGAAATAACCAATTACACAGAATTTTCAGATATTGTTACCAATACCCTCCATCGCCATGCTCCATTAAAAGAGAAGTTAATAAGAGCAAATAATGCCCCATTTATGGATAAAGAATTAAAGAAACTTATCATGGATAGGTCGAGAGCTAAAAATAAGTTCTATAAAGAAAAGTCAAATCAAAATTGGGAAATATATAAGAAGCTACGTAATCAATGTGTAAAATTAACCGAGAAAAGAAAAGTCCTTTTCAAAGATCTGAATATAAACTTTGTAACAGATTGCAAACAATTTTGGAATACAGTTAAACCATGCTTCAACAATAAGAATCTAAAGCAAAATAAATTAATCTTAATCGAGAATGATAGTATAATCTCAAATAATGTAGAAATCGCTCAAATAATGAACAATTTCTTCATTAATATAACAGACTCCCTAAATCTACCCCAACCGACATCAATAAATTCCATCAATAACCCAGATGATCAACAACATTATAACTCCAATGATTTATGTACAATAATAGAGAAGTATAAAACCACACTAGTATTATGAAAATAAAACAGAATGTTGGTAATATAATTGACCCATTCAACTTTAAAGAGACATGTGATGGTGAAATAAAGAGTGAAATACTAAGATTAAACACTAAAAAGCCACAGGACCCGATGACATACCCTCGAAAATTCTTAAAATTGCAGTTGAAGGCATAACCTCTCCTCTGACTAACATATTTAATGAAGCCTTAAAGAAGTGCGAATTCTGAAAATCTAAAATATGCAAATGTTTCACCTATTCATAAAAAGGAAAGCACTACTGATAAAACTAACTATAGACCGGTCAGTGTTCTAAATTCAACTTCAAAAGTCTATGAAAGACTGATAGCAAATCAAATTTCTCAATACATGGAGAATAAGATGTCTTCATTCCTATGTGGTTTTAGAAAGAATTATGGAACGCAACATGCTCTAATACGCCTTATAGAAAATCTGAAAAGAAATTTAAACAACAAACTGAAAAATGGTGTTGTTCTAATGGATTTATCTAAGGCATTCGATTGCCTTCCCATGACCTTCTCATTGCAAAGCTTGAAGCTTATGGGTTTAGCATAGATGCCCTGCAATTTATAAAATGTTATCTTGGGGGCGAAGGCAAAGAGTTAAAATAAATTCAAACTATAGTGAATGGATGCTGATAAAACAGGGGTCCCACAAGGATCAGTGCTGGGACCTTTACTTTTCAACATTTTTCTAAATGATTTGTTTTTCTTTCTTAAAAAAAGTAAATTGTGTAACTATGCAGATGACAATACAATATGGATAAACGGCAGTGAATCAGACGATATTATAAATAACCTAAATCAAGAAATTGAAATTTTAAACAATTGGTTCAAAGAAAATACTATGCTTCTAAATAACGAAAAATGTAAATTAATGATTGTACAAAGTAAAAATGATAGATCAGAAAATGCAATAATATCTGTAAACAATAACCCGCTTAAAGAGGTAAAGGAAGCAAAACTTCTTGGGGTCACATTGGATAGTCAGCTGACATTTGAAAAACACATCAAAACGATGTGTAAAATGCAGGAAAAAGCTAAATGCACTTGCAAGACTAGCCCCATACCTTAATGAAAATAAGCGTACATTATTAATGAGAACTTTCATTATGTCTCATTTCAACTATTGCCCACTGATCTGGATGTACTGTAGTAAAAAGAGTAATAATCTGATAAATTCGATCCATCAAAGAGCACTACGAATAGCTTATAATGATAACACTAAAAGCCTCCAAGAACTATTGCAACTTGATGGATCGGTAACTATTCATAAACTAAACTCATATAAATTAATAATTGAAATATTCAAAACTATGAATGGCTTAAATCCGGAATTCATGAAAGATATTTTCAGCATCCACGACTCTCCCTACGATCTAAGAAACTCCCATTTCGAGGGTGACAGACCAAATACAATAAGATATGGTCTAGACAGTTTAACAAATAGAGGTTCAAAAAATCTGGAACTCCATCTCAGATGAAACCAGAAACTGCGAAAATGTACAAAGCCTGAAGAATAATCTAAAAAACAACTACAGAGAAACAAATCTTTGTAATTGTAGGCTTTGCACAAATTTTGTACAAGGTATCGGATATATATAATAACATTATCAATTTTGCTTCTAATTTGATATTTTATTCTTAAATGTCCTTTGTTTGTTTTTCTTCTCAATTATATATCGCTGTTGCTTAGATCTTACATAGGTTGCAATTTCCTGTAACGTGTATTGTGTGATTTTAATTGATTTAATTAGGTTGTTATCTTTAGTTTTAGATTTTAGTTATACTTATTATTTGGTTAATTAAATAGTTGGTGTAAATTAGCTTCAGCTACAAAAAAAACCAACTGTAAATAAAGTATGTAAAAAAATAAAAAAAAAAAAAAAAAAAAATTAGTTTTTTTGCGTCAGTTGCCTAAGTCACGGACCCCACCTCTTTTTCTGGTGAATGGTGCTTACTCAACAACCACAATAATCTTGAAAAAAGTAATTAAGACGAAGAAAAAGTTTGGAATTGTCTTCTAAATTTACCTCCAATAGCTCTCTTCTTTCGGCTCTGGAAGGTAGCTAAAACGAGAAAACACAAGTACATATTTAAGTCGAGCTTTAAGGAAAGAAACGTTCTAAATAAGGAAGGTCATTGCAATGTCGTTCCCTAGACTGATTGCCTGAGTCGTAGTTTCGCTATTGAATTGAATTGCTGGACGCTCAAACAGTTTGAGCAATCTCCTTTTAGTGCTAGCCTCGGTCTCATAACTGGGACTCAGGTAATCAGTCTAGTCGTTCCCATAATTCTCCTATCAGAGCTTCATTAGTACATGGGTCGTCGTGGTAGGATTTCTTTATAAGTCGTCAATTTCTTGCGATTTGAGTAAAAGAGACCCAAAACTTTAAATTCGCTAGAAAGCCTTTTCTGTAGCTACAACATTTTCATTCTTCGGAGTGTGGAACGTAAGAAAAAAGCCGAAATAGCTAGCTGTTGGAAAATAAAAATTCTGAAGAATGTCATACAAAAAAGCTTAAAATTACCTTAACACTTTTAAGGGGATTGCGATTCAGCTTCAATTTTAAAATCCCTGTGAGAGATGCTGGTGGGGGAGGGGGAGGAAGTCCACGCAGCCTGAGGGTAATTAACTCAGCTGCGGGTATTCGTAGACTTATTACATGAGTCGTAATTATCGCTATTGAACTGAATTGATGGACGCTAAAACCTGTAGCGATGTTGTTATTGCTTTTGCTGTTTACGAAGAGTGGCACTTAAGTCTAGGATGTTCAGGTCGGACTATGAGCTATTTGTAGCGATTTAAATTTGTAGGGTAATGTACCAATCATATGCAACTTATGAACAAAAAAGAGGCTCCACCATATCGAGGCTATAATTAAGTTTGGCCTCGTTTTCAATCCATGACTCGTGTAATAAGTCTAGATGTGGTGCATAAATCTGTACTTACAGCAGTTGTACATGAGGCTGGTTTGCTTTGCATCCCCATCACTGAGATATTGATATGGTTGAATTTTGACGGTCTTGAGTGGTCTCATTGTAGCTTTTCCGTTCTTTGTGAATGCAGTCCATGGATAGTGCATAATTGAGGCATAGTCGTAAGGCTCTCCGAGAGAATAAGATTCTTGTACTTTCCTGAAAGCACTCTTTACCCCTTCAAAAGAGTCACATAAGTGTGATTTAATGTCAATCGACTTAATGTCTGTCAGTGTAAAGTCGACTGAGTAGCTCTAGGCTAGTAGTAGACTCAAAAACGGCAACTAACTAATGCTAAGACAGATACTTAAAGGGGGTGATTTTGTTTACTGAGCGAATGAAACTTCAAGTTGATTTTCCAAGTTCAACATTGGACAATTTTTGCTGTGGCCAAGCAATCAAACATTGTTTGTCAAGCATTTGAAATTAGCTTGTCAAGCAAAATGCTCTATTGTTTTGCCAGGTCGCAAAACATTGCTCGTCCAAATTTTTTTGCGTCTAGCAAAAAATGTTTTTGAACTATTTGAAAAACATTTTAGCTTTTTTGCTTATCAAGCAATGTTCTGTGACGTCACCAAACAATCAATATTACTTTATAATCAATTCTTAAATGTTTGACAAACAATGTTTAATAAATTAGCCAGGGCCTTAATTAAGTATGCTCGTATTTCGTAAGGTCATATCTATCACATCACCGTTACTATTGCCTTTGAATGATAGATTTGAAGTAAAGCCGATCTTTTTCTTAAAAGAGATGAGTAAAACCTTTTTTGGGGGGTCCTAAATACTTTTTCTTTTTACCCCCACCCCGGCCGTAAATAATGATCAGTCCCTTGGTAAAATTAAACAGCTTGGTTTAATTCACTTACACTCGTCGATGTTATCCCACAAAACTTCAACGTATTGATCCCTGTCCAATCTGTTTTGCTCGTGATAGAAGCCGACCACGTGACCAATTTCGTGAGTCATTACATGTTGATAATCGCAACCACTACCGACGGAGATTTTGCTTTCGCCTCCAATACGTCCAACATGTCCCCAGCAACTAGAAAATTAAGATTTGCAGGTTATCTTTGCACGCTTGGTCATCCGAAACCGTTGAGCTGCGGTTGGTCATGTATTTGAATTTGGTGCTCAAAACTCAAGAGAAAGAAAGATCTGTTGTAGTATAACTTTTTCCATTTGATCCTGATTGTAGTTGGGCTAGTTTTTAACTGAAAACCAGGGCTTTTTTAAAAGTTCTAATTTGTGGGGTATTTGCCAAAGTAGGTCCCTATTCCTGCCCGCGCACTGAGCGAAAAAGTAGCTGTTTTGTCTCAGGGGTCTAAGAATAAGGGCCGCCCTCGTCTTTTCGGTCATGAAAACATTCTTATTTTCCATCTTATCTCCAAACCAATAATTGGCAAAACTGAATGGAAAGAACTCGAGTTTCTAATCAGAGGTCTGAAATGGATAAGAGTGATTCTAGCGACGATTGCCAGAGCAATTCTAGCGACGTCAAATTTCAGAAGTTCTCGGGGAGCATGCCCCAGCGCCGGTATAACTAATCACGTTTTGTGTTTCGATTTGGCTATGCACCGTAATGTTCTCTTATCTCAATTCGGTATTTAAACATTTTATTATTGGATGCCGATACGCTTTTACCCCTGACATTCCGTAAGGCATCTTGAGCGCAGCTTGTCGAGTTGAATGTGCGTCATCACAGGAAGGACCGGGGGCCCTTTTCTTGTTGTTCCCCACCAGTGAAAAATCCTTTAAAAATACCCTGCGTGAAAACGGCTACCCATTTGAGTATTCCTCTCTCCCCCTTTTAAGAGGGGCAGTTATTAGTAAGCGGCATTTATTAGATAATTCAAGATCCCAAGGGGCATTTAATCGAGGGGACTGATGTTTGCAGGAACAGTGGTTTATATCAAAGTTATACGGTATTCAACTTACTGAGTATCCCTGAAGAATGTCAAGTAATCTCTCTCATTTGTATGTTGAACAAATCTGATGCAGGTCTTGCTTTCCCATTCAGCCATTGCAGCTTTGATTGCACTGATTGCTGATGGCATATTCTCTGTAAATCAAACAAGCAACACATCATGCAACGCATCAAGCAACACATTATTTTAAGAAAGCATTAGCCCAGAAGTCTCGAGACAAAAGGAAACCCATGGAGTTTAACAAGACTGTAAGTAAACATTTTTGATGATTCTGATACTTGATTGTTTTTTGTAATAACAACCTAGAGATAAGCAGCTGGGGCTAGGATCACAAAATGTTAAGCAATTTGATACAGTTGACATCGGCAATCTCGACTGCCCGCTATCTCGAGCATTCGTTTGCAATAGACTTATTACATGAGTCGTAGTTATCGCTATTGAGTCAATGCTGGACGCTCAAAATACTCTGAGCAAACAGCTGTGTGGTTGTTGTCCTTGTTGTTGCTGTTTGTGAAGCATTGGACTCAGGTAATTAGTCTAGGTTTGCAATAGAAAAGTCATCCACTATCTCGAATGCCCGTTATTTCGAACATTAGCTATCTCCAGCAAATTCCAGTTTCCCTTGAAAATTCGAGATAGCGAATGTCAACTGTAATTTGAGGGCTAAGCAAGCTGTGTGGAACTACACAAAGGAATATTTTGCTTATTTAACTCTTGGACCAAAATTTTTCTGTTTATCGATACCACTCGACGTCACTTCACTATGCTCTGTGAGTCAGAATTATTAATACAAGTATAAGAAACACATCATACCCAAACTGCAGTCGATGTTGTATGGGACAACTGCATTAGGCCATCTATGAGTTGCTTTGTTGCTGATTGAATATGCTTGCTTGCCAATTGCTGGTCCAACATCTTCGCCATTTTCAATTGCTTCTTTCTGTCTGTCGGTCAGTTTCATATCTCCAGCAAAGTCAGGTTTCATCGGTGGACTAGCTCTGGGATCTGAAAATATGAGTCTTCATCAACCCCCTGAACAGTAGATTTTTTTGAGAAGGCCCCTTAGGCGATAACATTGAAGGTAGGGGGTAGGTTACAGCAACTATCAATTCATTGACCATTAATGAATGAATCTAAAAAAATATTCCTAGTTGGTGTTCCCCAGGGCCGTAGCTAGCTTCTTTTTGGAGCAAGGGGCGGACAGATAAGAATATGAGCCACAATCTCTCTCCTCTTGCGTCCCTGTTCATCTAGGCACACGTCATCGTTCATCAATAGTTTTTAACCTCACATTCACGCTAACCAATCATATAGACCCAACAAATTTATAAATCTGCATGTATTCGTTTCAATTATTACATCTGTTAGATTTAATTTTCATTATCCCTGAAAAAGTCCTGCATGGCAGGACAAAATATTGGCATATAGTTCTGATTTTTTCGTTGTTCTCTATGTGCCGTTTCGCCTTGTTTCTTTTCAAATGTAAGCAAACATTACCTATCTGTGAATGTTAAGTCGAAACAGGGCTTTCTGCGGACAGCTCAGACGAAAAAAGCTTTAAAGGTATGTCCTAACATGTTCTCGTTTTTTGTCGTACAATTATGGCATAATGTAAATCTAAACATTGACCTACCATCATTGACTCCGGGAAGCCCTTCGAAGGCGTTTGTGAATGCAACTGATAGCAAAAGTCCCAAAATGAGATGCATCTGGAGAAGAAAAGTAAACAAAATGTGATATATGCAGTATATATGATGATATAACCTCATTAGTGCTTCGAATAGCGCTTTACTCGATTTCACGATTGCTGGAAGTGAATTGTGCCTATTTCAATTCAAACCAAATCCCATGGCAAAGCGAATAAAAGCAAGACGAAACAAATCAGATCAGAGCAGATCAGAGAAGAGCAAAGCAAAGCAAGGCAGGGCATAAATGAAGCAGAGCACGGCAAAGCAAAGCAGAGCGCGACGTCCACGGTAGAGACAGACAAGACCAGAGTAGATGAAAGCAAAGCAAGGCAGAGCATAGAATGTGAATGTTAAGGTGAAGTGCTGAGTTTTGCACCAGTCGCTAGGGTCTCGGAAGTAGATGAACGAGCGAGAACTCGACCCTGGCTGTAGCGCTTCCCTGGCTGGGCTTGAGGCCTAACCTCACTAAACTCTTGACACCACATGTTAGCTGTATTAAACCACGACGCCACAGTACCTTAAGAGAGCAAAGCAAAGGAAGGCAAAGAGAAAGAGAAGCAAGGCAGGGCAGAGCAGAGCAGTGCGGTGCAGAATAGAACAGAGCTAAGGGAAATACAAAACAGCAAAGTAGATTAGGCCACACTGAGATAAGATGAAATCCACAGCACCATTGTCCACGCTTTGGATATAAAGAGACGTCTCCTATGATAGGCCATAAAAAACCACTAAATCTCAAGTAATAATGCTGTTCGTACTCACCTTTGCTACTTGACTGCAGAGTAGACAATTCCAAGTGAACGAACAGTCCAAAATATCCTGATTTTATACATTTTGCTATCTCACTGCTTGTTACTCAGCTTGCGTCTCTCTCAATACAGCTGCCCCCATTTTTCGATTTGTTCTTCATTAAATATCAAACTAACCCTCCTCTTTTTAAGTGTGCAAGAAATATTTGTCACAAACTGCTACGAGTTGTTTTCTCAGTCTGTTTAAATTGACGTTCGATTTTTCCTGAATTTGATATTTCTTCAAGCTCTGCAATGTGTGCAGCTGTATCGGGTCAAGAGCAAAAGCGCTTAAGTTAGGGAATACGTGAAGTAGAAACACTGGATTTAGTCCTACTTGTGAAGCAAATTAGCAAACACTCTTGAAGCAAACCACTTCAGAGATTTGTGTTATGCGAATCAGAAAGGAGCAGTGGTGTAGCAGGGAGGGGGGGGGCACGGGGAGGCAGTCGCTCCTCTAATAACCACCAATCGCCAAGTCGTGAACCTCCTCGCCCTGATTTTTTTCTTAGAACCACGCCCTAATATTCTTGGACCACGCCCTTTTGTACATCAAGTGGTGGATGTCTGGTGAACTTAACCAACGTTAGGTACAAGATGTCATTAGTAGATCGCCTTCCCAAAACGAATTGTCATAGGCGTAGAATTTTGATATGTGTAATTGTTTTATAAGAAACTTTTGTTCCTTACTTAAAGTAAAGTTTCTCAAGTTATAATTTTATAATAGTAAAGGTTCTAAAGAGTTGTTTATTAGCTTGCACGTAATTCATAAGTTGAAGCCTGGGCCTTAGCTTTTGGTTTTTGTGCATGTCTCTTGCGTTCAATTGTATCTTATTCCTCAAAAATCAATGGTGGTGTTGTTTCAGAAAGGTGGTGTGGCCGATTGGTCAAGGCGTTCGGCTCACGATCGCAAGGTCGTGGGTTCGAATCTCGTCGGGACCACCTTCCACAAGCCTACAGTCAACTCAGCTGTCCATCCTTCCGAGGTCGGTAATAAGCAGTGGTGATTTCTAAGAGGGGTTCAGAGGGTGGAGCCCCCCTTGTTAAAATTTCTATTGATTTAGAGGGGGCTCAGCCCCCCAAACAATTTTCCATTTATCGTGCTTTGAAAATCTCCTGTTATCCTTTAGGTCACTAAAACAAAGATCTTAGCGTTGAGTGTATTAATTTTTCTTTTCCCTAGCATCTTTTTGAGTTGCGTCAATTTCGTGAAGACTAAATTGCTTGTGATACTCCTGATTTATGTTCTTTCCTTACCCTTTATTTTCCTATTTTCATGGATATTGAGGCTTTTTTAATTGCTCTTTACAAAGTTTGGTTGTTTAAGCACTAGTTATCATATTTTCATCCATTAAAATATGGGTGTGGTCACAAGAAACCACACCCTCCTATGAAGTCATCGCTGGAGCCCCCTTGTTGATTTTTTAAGAAATCACCACTGGTGGAAGAAGTACGTAGTTGAACGGTTTGTTTCTTGACAAACTATTTTTTTATGATGCTGTAGGCTGTGGTGGAATTTGTTGTCGAGGTTGAAGCTTTGAAGCAATTTTTTTGTAGGTGCCCGTGTCTTGTCTTGCTGTCACTATTTTTTCTTTAACAAAGGTTAACTTGTCTATTTCAACCAATGATAGGAGATGTCATTTCAACGCACGCGTAAAAAGATACGAAAACAACAGCACAAAAAAAAGCGAAAGCGGAACAGGACTGAGACCTTCCTCTTTCGTTGTTTCCTAGAACTAAGTCCAACAACAAAAGACAACGTCATCATATCATCATCATCACCATTAGCGTCATGAGCATGATGATCATTATCATACTCACCATCACCGTTATCATCATCACAATCATTGTCATCACCATGATTACTATGATCATCACCATCATTTTATTAAGATAAGAACACAATTTTTATTTAGAATTAGAACCAGCTTAAATATAATTACGGGTTGCCTTGGTAAAAGCCCTAGACACCTGAATTGGTAAAATTTGTGCCCTTAAGGTAGAAATAGCCTTGGTAAAAGGGTATTATGTTAAACCCCCATGTTTTATGCTCTTAAGAATTGAATCAGAAAGTGAAAAGATTTTGCATTGATTTTTCACCACATTATCAGCCCTACCCTCTCTAAAACAAGTTTAAAGTGCGTTTCCTGGCAAGGTCTTCATTCTGGTAGACTTAATTTGGGTTCAGCCAAAGTTCAGCCAATATGGGGTTACTTGACCCTGAAATGTACAGGGATATACCAGACTTAATACAAGGAAACTTGTTTATTTCCACTTTTGAATTGTTTCATAAGTCGGACCCAGTTGTAGGGACTCTGTGAAGAAAAACCCACCCATATGAAAGGGCACATACCTTTCAGCCTGCATTAAGGAGTACCCCCCCCCCCCGGGGAGTTCAGCGCATTTCTAAGGTAGCAGCAAAATTTGATCCACAGCCAAGGCTGATTTGTCTTGTAAAGGTTGTTAGAAAACGTGTATACAACTTGTAGACTTATTATCTTCCTCCCACTCTTTCGGAGACAGCTTCTAACAACTACAACAACATACAGATGTTTCCTCAGAGTGGAGTAGTAGGAAAGGGGTGGTGGAGTGTGGAGGAGCGTAGACTACGACGAGTGTAATAAGTCTATACAACTTGACCATTTCAGTTGCCAAGGCTAGTACCATTCCATCAAGCATCTGAGTTTTTCTGGGTAATGACCAACACGTCACCAATAGTAATTTTTGTGAGTTGCTTTGAAAGGTACTCGTTCCATTGATAAGCATTTCTACTGGAACATAAGGTCTTGCATAAAAAATTCTTTGTGGCAAAACCCAAACACGCTTGCACTTCCCCGAATTCGAGGGGAGCGCTTTCGAGCAGGGGTGCTCGGTTAAGTAAATGCTATAGCTACAGCAGTAGCTGACGAATTAATGACAATTACAACATTAAACAATTATTTCTTTCAAATATTAACGAAATTGACAGTGAGGGGGTAAGCTAAGATACGAGGGGTAAGATACTAGAGCTAACAGATTTGTAAATTATAATACCGTAAATCCTGGAATAAACCCCCAAATAAGAATTTTTTGCAATTAAGTCCTTTGGAGAATATACGATAGTTAATTTCAACCAATAAGAATATAATGATAATAGCATTTGGAACAGCAAAAGTTACTTGTTTTTCAGTCTTTCCCTTTCTTCGATCATCTATTTTTTCGCTTTTTCGTCTCTTCTATTTCATCTTTATTCTCAATAAGGGACACCAAAGCTGTTCATCGACAATACTGCGGTATCTATTTAAATTCACCATCTCCCTGGCTGCAAGTTTCAGTTCATTCCAGTTCTTAACTGTTAATTCTTCATGTCCACAACCAGCGTCAGCGTAAGTGATGTACATGGACTCTGGAAAACTGTGATTCTCACCAAGTTCTTCAGATATATAAATTCGGATAGGCTGGAAATCGAAATCAATGTCCCCTTCTGGATTCCTCATTCCACGCACAGCAACTTTGCGAGAACAAGTCGGAAATTTGATGTTTAAAACCAGTTCAGTTTCCATATTTCAGCAGTGAAAGTAGTACGTAGTGAAACGAGTCTTTTCTTGATGAACTTATTTTCTAGTGATGCGTTTGAACGCTGTGGAATAAGCTGTGGACGGTGTTGTCCGTGTTTTCGGAGATGACTTGCTTTCGCTTTTGACAACAAAATGTTAACACATCAGAGTTTCAAGAGAATATCAACGCACTTAGGAAAGCGGAAAAAGATTGGAACCTTCCTCTTTCCCTGTTTCCTGGAACTAAGTACACGCTTTTTTTTTTAAAAGGAACCTACCTCAAGGCCTAGTTCTTAAAGTTCCTTATTTTTGGGCCTCTTTTGAGGCAATTGTAGTTCCAAAATTCCTTAATAGTTCCTTAATTTTAACTGCACATACAGTGATCTTAACAATAAAAGAGAGACATTTGCATGTGAGCAAAGCTCGAGACTACTCAAAGAAACATTGAATACATGCTTAACGACAATTTATGTGATTTTCGACTGCAAATGAATGGAACCGGCTTTTTAATTCTTGATTATTTGCAGTGATAAAAGTATTCAACATGCAAAAGTTCCTTAATGATTTTCGCTTTAGTAGTATAAGTTTTTTAAATTTTCGGGCCTTCTACATGTAGGTTCCTTATAAAGTGGTTCCTTATAAAAAAAAAGCGTGTATAAACAATGTGATACTTGAGGAAATGTCAATCATAATTACATTGGAGGACATCTAACAACAACCCAAGGAAACGTCAACATAGCAGTGAGGCGGTAACGCTGCAAAGCGACGAGAACACATGATAAATATTTTTAGCTTTATTGTTAGTAATTGTAGACTTAACTTCTTTTGTTTTTGCTTTAAGAGTTGGTTTGTATTAGCTGTTTTTTATACTCTTATATTAAATTTAGCTACTTTGTTACACCAACTTAAAAGAAAGTGATAAAAAAAAAAAGAAGAAGACTAAGCAAAAACGACGAATTTCTTAAAATACTAATTTTTCGCCCCGGCATCCAGGGCTTCATCAAAGTAATGCGTCAAACGTCATATATATCACCATAGTCATAATCATAATCTTTTTCATTATTTTCATCATCAAAATCATCACCACCACCACGATCACCATCATCATCATTATCATCATCATCACCTAACAATGTCCCTTTTAGAGTGAGTGGATGGTGACAGCTTCCAGGTACGCCGGTACAGAGCACCTGGTACACGGTACGGCAGGCTAAAAATGGACCCGGTATGGTACAGACGCAACCTGATGCATGGTACACTTGAAAAATCAAAGCCATAACATGCGCAAGCGTGAAAATCGATACACTGGTACAGAATATCACGAGTACTGTTACTGACCAGTACGGTGGCATTTGTCTTTTGACTTCGTGACATTGAAGTATGTACGCTACATCCCCAATGTCTGTGCGGTACGATGGGGATGTGCAGTACGGTGGCGGATATTCAGTACGGTGGGGGATACCATGATTGTGTTGGGGAGGCATCTTGAAGTACGTTGGCGCATGTGCAGTACGGTAATTGTAATTAAAAATTGTAACTAATTGTAATTGTATATTTTCTAACCTTAGTATAATGCAATAGTGATAAACACTAATTTACACTAACATTAAGCAACTTCACAGATTGCATCAAAGAATCAAACACGTTGGGGTCGAATCATGATTGCCATGGCGGATATTCAGTACGGCGGGGGATATCTTGGAGTACGGTGGGGGATGTTCAGTGCGGTGGGGTAAAATAGGATGTTATCAACTGAATCATCGGAAATCAGACAGGGTTGACAAATATTGTCTGTTTTGGCAACAAAATCGTGGAGTCTTCTCCCAAAAGCAGACAATATTTGACACCCGTGTTTGATGATTCAAACGATTATATCATATTTCACCCCCACCGTACTGAATATCCCCCACCGTAGTCCAAGTTACCCCCTCGCCGTACTGAATACACGCCACGGCAATCATGATGTGACCCCACCGTATTGCGCATCCGCCACCGTACTGCACATCCCCCACTGTACTGCACAAACATTACATGGGGTGATTGACCATGAACGTTTGACTTTTATGAAATAAGCATTTTCGTTGTTTGATATAATGACATCATGATGATCAATTTAGATGTCAAAGAAAGAACAGCATTCAAGAATACTGTAACTGAATAATGATTGAAACTGATAATGCATGTTAAGCAATTATTTCTTTCTAATATTAACGAAATTAACAGTATAAGAAATTAGATAGCTAAGACATGGTCGTT
The DNA here is from genome assembly GCA_014526335.1 of Chrysaora quinquecirrha. Lineage (NCBI taxonomy): Eukaryota > Metazoa > Cnidaria > Scyphozoa > Semaeostomeae > Pelagiidae > Chrysaora > Chrysaora quinquecirrha. The sequence continues at coordinate 8,984,996 of JACTAT010000032.1, forward strand.
ATTTTCAACCTCGTCATCGTCAACGATATAGCAGAAGTATTTGGAACAGCAAAGTTACTCGTTTTGTTTCTCAGTCTTTTCTCTTTCTATTTCCTATATCAGTCATCCTATTTTTCTTCTATTTCACAAATATCTTTAGTAAGGGACAACAAAACCCTTCTTCAGCATTAGCACGCTTTTTCCTTAACTCCAGCAGCTCTCTGACCACAAGATTCAGGTCTTTCCAATTCTTCGCAGTCACTTTCTCCCATGGACAATCAGGATCGTCGTAAACAATGCAGACGGAGTCTGGAAAACTATGGTCCTCGCCAAGTTCTTCTGAAATACAAGCTTGGAAAGGCTGGAAATCGAAATCAATTTTTTTGTTTTCTGGGTTTCGCTTGCCATTTAGAAGAATTTTACGAGTGCATGTGGTAAATTTGATATTTAAAACCAGTTCTTCCTCGTCTGCCATACTGTATCGAGCAATTAGCGAATGAAAGTAGTACGCAGCGTAAACGGAATCCTTTCTTTAGGAGATTTTTGCTGATGATGCTGCTGAATGTTGTGGAACTTCAACTGGAAGGTTTTGTCAATGTTCCAATTATCAAGGAATTTTGTGGAGAGGTTAAGTGGTCTATTTCAACCAATGAGAGGAGATGTCGTATCAACGCATGCGTAATAAGTTCAATGAATAAGATGGGAAAAGAACGACACAAAGAAGCGAAAGCGGAACAGGGCTGAAACCTTCCCTTTCCTTGTTTCCTAGAACTAAGTCTAAATAAATGACTATTCATGCGGTGTCTGAACAATGGGATACTAGGACATGTCGATCATAATTACACTGCAGGGCAACAGCAACAAAAGGTAACGTCATCATCATCACCATCATCATCATTAGCATCATGATCATACCCCTACTCTTATGTGCCTCATTGCCGTCCCCCCGCTAATTAATTTTTTGAAAAATTATTTTCCAACCCCCCCCTGCTCTTATTAGGACCCCCGCTTATTAAGTTTGCATATTTTTTACTGAACTAACTTTGGCATTCTTGGTGTGAAAACCAAGCCCTCCCACCCTTTCTGGTTGAAGAAAAGAGTGCAGTGCATGTTATCATTCCGCAACCTTATTCTGAGAAGACACAACAACCAACAAATCTATACACACTTCAAAGAAGAGAACAGACGAAAGTAGGTGAAAAATCTGTTATTCATTATTGATGTCTTCGGTGTTACCAAGATTGGAATTTACAGTCCTTCGTTATGCTTAATCTTTGTGTCATCTACAAATCTTGGCAGCCAAAAAAGTATGTACGGCTAGGACATCATATTAGGGCCTAAATCGTTTCAGGTAAAACACAAACAGGCCTAATGTGATGTGAATCATGTCAGCGAATTATGTAGCCTTCCCGTCGTTTAATTTTCCAAGGAGTTCTACAAGAAATAAAGGACAAGCAGTCGTTGATTATGGTATTGATGATGTCATAGATGTTAATATATGCAATCATGAACTTAATTGGAACTCCAGAAAGTCGATAAAACAATGTGAATCTGAGTATAACACTTCAAAGTTGGTCTGTTTCCCTTTGTGTAAACCTAACATACAACCGGATGCACCGTGTTACCAAGAGCTACAAGACTGTTGGATAAACCCACATGATTTTAAGTCTTATCGAATGAATAATTACATAAAAACAACAAACAAACAACAACTGAATAGATTGTTTACAGATGATCCAGAGTTACTTATTGGGAGCATTTCAGATCAGATGACTTTAGAAGACAAACATATCATTGGAAGGCATTTTCACCCCCTGAGGTATTCGTACGATATTGCCCTGAGGTATGGCTCAAGGACATATCGAAGAAAACCCAGCAAACTAGAGGATTATCGTTTGATGTTCAAAGATGAATTGCTGTACCAAGCAAGGAGATATGATAAAAAGTTTACATCAAATTTAAAATTTCTAGAAAATTTTGATAAATTAATGGGTACATTGTTTGAAATACCAAGGGACCTGTTACTGGATTATCTTGATGAAGGTCTTATTGATCAGTATGACTTGATTATGGAGAATCTACAACTTGGAAACTGTTTATCATTTTGTGAAGATTATATTTTATATCCAAAAGGTGTGTACAGGTATCACACTGGCTAATCTATTTCTATCGATGTGGTGGATTCACCATATAGGTGGCCAGGACCCCGACTTGTAAGTTAGCTACTTAGTTAGTTAGTTAGCACAGCTTGTAAGTTAATCAGTTTGTTAGTTAGTTAGTTGGTTAGTTAGTTAGTTAGTTGGTTAGTTAGTTAGTTAGTTAGTTAGTTAGTTAGTTAGTTAGTTAGTTAGTTGCCTTGTGAGATAGTTGGCCAGTTTGTTAGATTGTTAGTTAGCTAGTTAGTTAGTTATTTTGCAAAGCCTGTAAGTCAAGTGGTTAGTTTACAAGTTAGTTAGTTAGTTAGTTAGTTAGTTGCTAAGTTAGTTAATAAAAACTGGGCCCTCATCCCACAAGCACAAAATTTGTTAGCCACACCCATTTTTATTGCAACACCTTTTTCCAACAGAGCTGAACTGCCCCCAAGAAATTTGAATTGAGCATTTATTGTGTTTGCTCCAGTGCTTCACCAGCCTTTTAAGTGCAAAGACCCCCAGGGCACATGCACTGCCCAGGCTGCCCCCCTGGATGGAAATTTAGGTTAGAATCGGTGCTACAAAAAATGTAATTATGATTCATATATCATTCTTGTTTATCCACAGATGGACTTGATGTTCTTAGAATCGACCCAGTTTGCACCAGTTCATCTTCCATGGATGGCTTTGAAGATAATGATTTCTCATTAATGGAGTTGAATACATCACTTGGACAGTCCATTCATCTAAATGGAGTAATTCAAGAATTATTTTGTCATTCATACGAAACTGGTCAAGCCCTCATTGGCATAAGAAGTGGCTATTCATGTACATTGCTATCTAAAGATAATAAGGTGTGTATACCTAACTTTTTTCAGAATGATGCCATTTATATGCAATAGAATTGTACGATTATGACACCTACACAATCTGGCATATCAATGTGTTAAATATGCATAACATTACCAATTTTCATGAATGGCAAACACTAGGATAGATTTTTCCACGAGCGCCAGGCATGGACTTGGGCTGTATGATTTGGCGAGTTACTGCAAAAGATCGAATAAGCCCCAGGGGGTTTTTTACAAAAATGAATTTTACAGTGGGGGGGCTTATTCAAGGGGAGGGCTTATTTTAAATTTCTATGGTTCCTATGTGTGGTCGAAAGAAAAGCAGAGAGAAAAGTCTGTACTTTTTTATCAAAATCAGCTGTTTGCCAACAGCCAGTGGCTGATTATTTGTTGAATTGATAGTAACACCTGTCAGGACTAACTTGCTCAGTGTTTTAGTTAGCTGAGAGATGCATTATAGACAAAAATAGATTCATAAATCCTTTGAATAATTCCCCATGGGGGCTTATTTGAGAGGGGGGCTTATTTGCAAAAATGAATTCTTAGGTGGGGGCTTGTTCAAGGGGAGGGCTTACTCGAAGTTGGCGGCTTATTCAAGGATTTACGAGACTCAGTGATTTCATCGGGCTCTGAAAGAGCTTGGAGATTATCCGAAGTTCATTGTTAATAAAAGTTATGGTTGGTCATTAGCTGCATGTTTATAGGTAATATCCAGAGTGACACCCGTAATACAAGTAATACAGGTCCAATACAGGTGACACCCATGTTTGATTTCCGACGATTCAGATGATGATGCCATATTTCACCCCCCCACCGTACTGAATATCCCCCACCATACGAGTTGACTTTTGAGATGGGAGGAGCTGACTTTGAAGGTGGGGCGAGTTGACTTTGAAAGTTGGGTGAGTTGACCTAAAAGTGGGACGAGTTGGCAATGGGGCAAGTTGGTAGGTGGGTGAGT